>JBBPBX010013451.1:12329-52370 GCA_038048925.1 Garcialebias charrua
ACAGTTGGATTAAGTTTTACAAATCACTCCATAAATTTTACCTTTATCCTGTTTATTTGACACAATTTAAAGGAACAGCATAACACATAAAATTGAGAATTCCACCTTTGGTAACTTAAAAAAAAAGCTTTACATTACGGAACTTATCAACTGGTGGCAACACAAAATACACAAACAAATCTATAAAAGTACACAGCTCACTTGGGTCTGTACTTCACATAATTTTTTTTTTTAAATGCCTTCATTCTTTGGCCGTACTTCACATATTATTTTTTTTTTAAATGCCTTCATTCTTTGGCCGTACTTAACATAAACAATAAAAATTTTTTAACATGCCTTCATTTTTGGTCTGTACTTAACAAATTTTTTTTAACATGCCTTCATTTTTCTTTTTGGTCTGTACTTAACAAATTTTTTTTAACATGCCTTCATTTTTCTTTTTGATATAGCAGGCAGTAACAAGAGAAATAAAAAAGCTGTATAAAATTACAGTCCCCTCACCACAAAAATAATCTGTACAAAGTGTGCTGGTCATAATATTTTAAATAAGTTGTTTTATTTCAGGAATTCCATTCAAAAAGTGAAATATTCATTACACACAGACTGATATATTTCAAATGTTTATTTATTTTAATGTTGATGATTAAAACTGACAACCAATGACAACCCTAAATTCAGTATCTCAGAAAATTACACTACTACTTGAGCTCAATAAAAATAAAGTATTTTTATAAATGTTGGCCAACTGAGATGTATGAACATGAAATGTACAATATGTACATCTTTCAATAGTTGGGGCTAAGGACCATGCTACCATGTTAATACTTTTCAGTTGGCCAACATCTATAAAAATCATTTTTTAATTGATCTCAAGTAATGTAATTTACTTATAATGAATTTGGAGTTTTCATTAGTTGTCAGTTATAATCATCAGCATTAAGATTATTTTTAAATATATCAGTCTGTGTGAATGAATATACAGTAATACTGTATAGAAGTTTTACTTTTTGAATGGAATTACTGAAATAAATAACTTTTTCACAATATTCTAATTTTATGCCCAGCACCGATTTGCATCTCCCCCCCAAAAATGTGTTCCTCAGTTCTGTGTGAGCCCGTATCCTCCACTTCTATGTGGCACGTTTTAAATGTCCTGTGTGACCCTATGTCCTCCACCTCTTTGGGGTGCATTAAATGTCCAGTGTCCACTTCTTTGTGGTGCATTAAATGTCCAGTGTCCACTTCTTCGTGGTGCATTAAATGTCCAGTGTCCACTTCTTCGTGGTGCATTAAATGTCCAGTGTGAAAGCCCCACCTCCACTTCTTTGTGGCACATTTTTTCATTCAACCTTTATTTCTACAGGCTAGCCTCGTTGAGCCACGGGGACTCATTTACAAGAGAGACCTGTCTCACTCACACCCAAGGTCATAGAGTCCCCATCAGTCTAACATGCATGTTTTTGGACTGTTGGAGGAAACTGGAGCCCCCGGAGAAAACCCACGCATGCACGGAGAGAACATGCAAACTTCACCCAGAAAGGCCCCCGGACCGGGATTTGAACCGGGGACCTGCTCGCTGAGAGGCAGCAGCTCTACCAGTTGTGTTAATTGTCCAGTGTGAGACCATGTCCTCCTTTGCATGTTTTAAATGCTCTGCAGCATGAGTCCTTATAAAATCCTTTGTTGCTGCAGAATCTCCATTCATGATTCCATCTGCATTTGCAAAAAAACAAACAAAAACAAAAAGTAATTAGCAATATGCGAAGGCAACCTGGAAAATGCACAGTGTCTTGCTGGGATCTCCCTGATTAATAAATAAATAAATAAAAACATCCATCCCAGCAAATGTTGATAGGTGGCTTTGAGTTTTTGCCAATCACTTAGAACACTAGTTAACACACTAACACACATTTTTATTTATTAACCTTTATTTAAGCAGGCAAATCCCATAGAGATCACAGATCTTTTTTTCAAGGGAGGCCTGGACCTGAAGGCAGAACATGCATGTTTTGGATCTGTTGCAGGAAACCGGAGTACTCGGATAAAACCCACGCAAGTACGAGAAGAACATGCAAACTCCACAGAAACACTCCAGGTCCAACCGGGGATTGAAACCAGGACCTTCTTGATGTGAGACAATAGTGCTAACCACTGAGACATCGTGCTGCCAAATTTGAGTCAGAGTCAGAGAGAATTTATTGTCATTTGCACCGCATGTAGTACATGTGTTGAAAATGAGATTATGTACACAGGGTCCCAGAACAAGAGAAAAACAATAACATCTAGGATTAACTAAGAGAGACATCAGCTAGTAATATACTAAGCCCTAATGTAGTAGAAAAACATCATTATAAACAGCAGCACGAACATGAGTCATTATGAGCAGATGGTCACAGATGAACGCAGCAACAAGAAACAGATCAGCATCAGCATGATGTGACATTTTGCAGTGTTTATTCTTATTATTTATTTATTCATGAGTCTGACAGCCTCAGGGTAGAAGCTGTTCCTCAGTCTAGTGGTTCTACATTTGATGCTCCTCAACCTCCGTCCCGAGGGGAGTGGTGCAAAGAGTGAGTGTGCTGGGTGAGTGAGGTCTTTCATGATGCAGGTGGCTCTTTTTCTGCATCTGGAGGTGTAAATGTCTGTGATGGTGGGGAGACTGACTCCAACAGACTTCTGTGCAGCCTTCACCACTCTCTGTAGAGCTTTCCTCTCTGCAACTGTGCAGCCTCCATGCCACACGTTGATGCTGGAGCACAGGATGCTCTCCACTGCACACCTGTAGAACGAGGTGAGGACTGGACTACTCAGACCAGCACGTCTAAGGAAGTAGAGTCTCTGATGACCTTTCTTGATCAGGCTGGTGGTGTTGTTGCTCCAGCTGAGGTTATCATTCAAGTGTACACCCAGGTACTTGTAGCTGGAGACCACCTCCACCGCAGATCCACCTATGTACAGTGGGGTGTGGGTGTGTTTGTTCCTTCTGAAGTCCACAATCATCTCCTTCGTCTTCTTCACATTCATGTGAAGATTATTCTCTTTGCACCAGCTCTCCAGATGTTCCACCTCCTGTCTGTAGCTGGATTCATCATTATCTGTGATGCATCCCACCACAGCTGTATCATCTGCAAACTTAACAATATGACAGCCTGGATGTGTGGCTGTACAATCATATGTGAGCAGAGTGAACAGAAGAGGGCTCAGCACACATCCTTGAGGAGAGCCAGTGCTGAGGGTGATGGTGGAGGAGGAGAAGTTGTGGATCTTCACGGACTGTGGTCTGTTTGTTAAGAAGTCTAGTACCCAGTTACAAATAGAGGGGCTTAGTCCAAGTGTGGATAGTTTGTCTATCAGAGTTTGGGGGATCATGGTGTTGAAGGCAGATGTGAAGTCCACAAAGAGCAGACGCACGTATGAGTCCTTCTGATCCAGGTGGGTGAGAGCAGTGTGGACCACAGAGGAGATGGCGTCCTCTGTTGATCGGTTCTCGCGGTATGCATATTGATGAGGGTCCTCGCTGATGTTGACGGTTGTCTTGATGTGGGACATGACCAGTTTCTCAAAACATTTAGCGACTATCGGGGTGAGAGCCACCGGTCTATAGTCATTCAGACCAGTCACTGTGGAGCTTTTTGGGACTGGGATGATGGTGGCAGTCTTCAGGCAGGTGGGAACTGACTCCACATCAGCACATCAGTTAAAAAATTGCTGCAAAACGCACTCGAGTTGCCAAACATTTTCATATCTATGAGGTGCCATTAGCAAAGTTACAAAAATCAACAGCAATATTTTAGTTTAGAGAAAACATTTTTTTCCAGTCAAATTTTAACCATGTTATTAATACACATCGTTCTAAATTAAATATTTAATTTGATAGCTAAATATTTAGTTTACAAAACTAAATACTGAACTTGCAAGTAAAATATTTAGTTCAGATGGTTAGTGGGTGGGTGAGCGTGTGTTGATACATACCTATCAAGAAATTTGTAGACAAAGTCCTTGGTGTGCTTTCCTCCAATTCTGGAAATTTGCAGAACCTGTTGGAATAAATCCATGATACAGTTCACTGACACTTCCAAGTGTTTGGTTGTACAGTACTGCGTTATGCTCGGCTTTCCTCCAGACTTGTAAAACCTACCAGGGTAGCAAATTTGGAGTCACGAGGTGCTCCTCTCTCACAAAATCCTCCATGGTCTCTATCCTTTTTGGCACAGCTGAAGAGGTGGGATGTATACGGTGTAGGCGATCGCCGAGGTCAAAGAAGTTGAATACGCTGAAACACTGGGGGGAAAAATAAAACAAAAACACACATTTCTTGATTACAATGTTATCTCTCCAACAGCAAGGTGGCTGGTTGATCATTTTTTTCCAGTCATATTTTAACCATGTTATTAATACACGTCGTTCTAAATTAAATATTTAATTTGATAGCTAAATATTTAGTTTACAAAACTAAATACTGAACTTGCAAGTAAAATATTTAGTTCAGATGGTTAGTGGGTGGGTGAGCGTGTGTTGATACATACCTATCAAGAAATTTGTAGACAAAGTCCTTGGTGTGCTTTCCTCCAATTCTGGAAATTTGCAGAACCTGTTGGAATAAATCCATGATATAGTTCACTGACACTTCCAAGTGTTTGGTTGTACGGTACTGCGTTATGCTCGGCTTTCCTCCAGACTTGTAAAACCTACCAGGGTAGCAAATTTGGAGTCACGAGGTGCTCCTCTCTCACAAAATCCTCCATGGTCTCTATCCTTTTTGGCACAGGGTGGGAGAGGGATGTAGGGCTAGGCGATCGCCGAGGTCAATGAAGAAGTTGAATACGCTGAAACACTGGGGGGAAAAATAAAACAAAAACACACATGTCTTGATTACAATCTCTCCAACAGCAAGGTGGCTGTGGTTGATCATTTTTTTCCAAGTGTCTCACTGCTAACTGTTCAATACTTACCATCCTGAGGCAATGGGAATGCCCATCTTCCAATTTCTGATCTGGAAGTGGCATCGGTTTTCCATGAAAAAAATAATAAAATAAATTTTATTTTGCAAGGCCTGATAAAATAAACAATGGTTTAAAGTGTAATGTATACCGGTACTCACTGGGCGTTGACAGGTCCTTGGGTTGAGGCGCTGCACTTGCTGAGGACAAAAACAAAAGATTATTCAGCGATGCAAAATAATTAAGATGAAGCAAAAAGGTGCATTACCTGTGAAATGTCCTCTAGGACCAACGCTCTACAAATTTATTTATATATATATATATAAAGAAAAAAACACAGTTGTTTATAAACACAACTGGAGCGACAGAGATATTAGTCAGAATGTAGTTTACAGTACAGTACAGTACTCATCTAATTTTGCCTAGTGAGTAAAATTAGATAGAAGGAGACATTTTAAAGCTTTTTTTTATTTCATATTTACTCATTCATTTGTAACTGAAAAGCTTTGGTCTGAATTCAGGTCATCTGGACAGTTTTTTTCCTTCTATTTTTTAATGCTGAAACGTTTCACCTTCCAGCTGACCCCCGCCCAGTGTACACACACAAAAGGAAGAAAAAAAAGACACGGCATATTACCTAGCCTGGTTGAACCAGACCCTGTCCTTCACTTTGCTTGTGCAGTGAAGGGAAATGAGAATTGAGCGGAGCTGTGCAGGAAGGCGAGGGCCAGGCTACATATTACCTAGTCATTCAGGAACGCGATGGCGTTGTAACACGCGGAGGAAGTAAGCACTGTAGTGAATACAGTTTTCCAAAAATGCTGCCCAAAGCTGTACAACGCTGGCCGCTCAGCACATGCGTGTTAATGGAGACGCGTGCAGGCCTCGATAGTCTCAAAGCAAAACAAAGAAACAAACAAAACTCGTAGCATACGGCTTACTTGGATAGAATTTATTTTCTAAACTGTACTGTTCGATTTTCCTTTACATCGTCTGCCGCAGTCGTAGACACAAGTTAGCTTACGTTAGCACAATGTAGCTTAGCTGTTAGCTACATGTACGTCGTGACCACAGAATTCAAGAGAACAAAGCTACAAAACAGAACCAATTACCTTCAACTTCTGAATGGATTGCAGCAAGTTTAGGGCAGGAGTTCCGTGACAAATGAACAGAACAGAACACAGTTGAGCTCCGTGATCACCGCAGCACAGACAGAATATACTGTAAACAACAACGGTTGAGAAGAGATTCAAGCCAGGGCGGTTCAACAAGAGAGGCGTTGACTGGTTGGAATGATCACGTGATACCTCCGCCAATCCAATCATAACGCTCGAGTTCCGAAGTTCTTCTTCTTGTTTTTTAATGGAAGAAAGCAAAAAACACAAGTACTGCCACCTACTGAAATGAATGTGTGACCGCGACGTCGTGGAATAAATGAGGTTTCTTGTAAATGAGTCGATCGAATGAGATATAACCTGCCTAAAGGTTGAATGAATGAATAACAACAACAAACAACAACAATAATTATATTCTTCAAATAAATAATATACATTTGTAAAAAAGAAAAAAAGAATTGAGGAAATGCATTAAAATGTTATTAAAAAACAACAATCTTAATAAATCAATTGTCTAACTGCAAATTTATGGTCCTAAAAGTTTAACTCTGTGAACCAGGTCCAGATAACGTCCAAAACTGACGTTCATACGACGTACAAATGCGGTCATAGTTAGACGTCCTAATTAGACCTTGTTTGCACGTCGGGGCGACGTCTAGAATTGGACTCTCAAACGACGGACAAGTCTAATTTGTAAAAAAAGAAAAAAAAATTGAGGAAATGCATTAAAATGTTATTAAAAAACAACATTCTTATTAAATCAATTGTCTAACTGCACTTTTATAGTCCTAAAAGTTTAACTCTGTGAACATGGTCCAGATCACCTCCAAAACTGACGTTCATACGACGTACAAATGCGGTCATATTTAGACGTCAAAAATAGACCTTGTTTGCACGTCGGGGCGACGTCTAGAATTGGTCTTCGACCAACGGGCTCTATATAGACGTCACCTCGACGTCCCCTGGACGTCTACTGTTTAGTGGGTGCCCCCTTCACTCACCTGCACCAGTATCACCAGCACCTTCTGCATCACCTGCCCCTCCACCTCAGCTGCCTTTCTGGACTCACATGCCCCTCCTCACTCACTTGCACCTGTATCACCAACACCTTCTGCATCACTTGCCCCTCCCCCTCAGCTGCCTTTCTGGACTCACCTGCCCCTCCTCACTCACCTGCACCAGCACCTTCTGCAGCTCCCGCCCACTAAGCCTTTCTCCCTCCCCTACAACGCCCCTTCCATAAAAGTAAGGACATTTTCTTCTCTTTTTTTTATAGTACAGTACACTACTATTTTTTTTACTATTTTATTTCATTATTAAACGTACTGTGCAGTATTTTATGTGTTTTTTGATAATTGTTTAGGGTACTGTGTTAGCTAACCGCTTGGAAATAAAGTAATGTACATATTTATGGTACAGTATGTATACGCTTGTTTTGTCTCACATTGAAAAACGGGTTTACTGCGTCGCATAGGAATGCATGTTCCGCGCCGCGCAGGAACGGATCTTCGTAAGTCGAGGACTACCTGTATGTGTGTTTATTTGTCAAAAAAAATTTTTTTTGTCAGTTTCGGTCCTATAAATGTCAACACTTCAGCTTGTCTTGGACAAATGTTTTCTTTTACGGCTTGTCTCATCTGCATTTGAAAGAAAAATATCAAAATAAATGGTTGATATTTGAACTGGAAGTGTATTTGGTGTAATTATTTTAGAAAAATTGTGAACTTGGCATTCTTAGTGGAGAAAGTGAAATTTGGAAATGTTTGTTTACTTAAATTGCTATTTTAAGTTCAAAAGCTGCCTTAAAATCTTGAGTTAAATTACTGTAACTCAAAAAGGGAATTAGTGTGTCAGTTTAACTTTAAAATGAGAGTTGAAAGTATATATAAATGTTTATAATAATAATAATAATAATTGTCTAATCTTGTCATCTGCGTATGTTTCCCATACACAGACGAAATTCGTCTCTGCATTTAACCCAACCACCTACCAGGCGGTGCAGTGAGCAGCCATAGAAGGCGCTCGGGGAGCTGGAGAAATAGGTGTGCACTCATAGACACCCCAAGATGTGTAGTGGCCGGGACGCGAACCCACGTCCTTCGGGTCCCAAGTCAAACGCCCTAACCACTACACCATCTTGGCTCCTTGTTACTTTAACAAATGAAAACAAGTTTTTATGAATGGATAATGTAAATTTGCAAGTTGTTTAAACTCAGAGTATGAAGTTCATACAACAAGTAAACGTTAATTAGACAAGGGTATAACTTTATTATTTGAGTTCAAATAGAATATGATTGTAATTTTACTTGACAAGAGTACTCAATTTTTGGAGAATGTATAATGTTCTATAGTTAGTCATTTCAACTTATGGTATCATATTTAAACAATGACTTATCATAAATTGGGCTACTTTTCTAGCTTGCCATCCTAAGTTGGAGAAAAACATTATTTGAAGTTGTGTTAACTTGTGGTTTTAAGGCAGCTTTTGAACTCAAGTTTTTAAGTCTAACCACCCTATTTATTTTAACAGTGCAGCGGCTCTACTCCGAGTCCCTCCCGGATGACTGAGCTTCTCACCCTATCTCTAAGGGAGAGTCCAGACACCCCGCGGAGAAAACTCATTTCAGCCGCTTGTATCCGAGATCTCGTTCTTTCAGTCACAACCCAAAGCTCATGACCATAGATGAGGGTGGGAACGTAGATCGATCGGTAAATTGAGAGCTTTGCCTTTTGACTCAGCTCTCTCTTCACCACGACAGATCGGTACGGTGCTGCGCATATATCAGTCTGTGTGTAATGAAAGTTTCACTTTTTGAATGGAATTCTTGAAATAAATCAACTTGTTTAAAATATTATGACCAGCACACTTTGTACAGATTATTTTTGTGGTGAGGGGACTAATTTTATACAGCTTTTTTATTTCTCTTGTTACTGCCTGTGCCTGCTATCAAAAAGAAAAATGAAGGCATGTTAAAAAAAAATTATGTTAAGTACAGACCAAAAATGAAGGCATGTTAAAATTATTATTATTTATGTTAAGTACGGCCGAAGAATGAAGGCATGTTAAAAATAAAATTTATGTGAAGTACAGACCAAAGTGAGCTGTGTACTTTTATAGATTTGTTTGTGTATTTTGTGTTGCCACCAGTTATAAGTTCTGTAATGTAAAGCTTTTTTTTAAAGTTACCAAAGGTGGAATTCTCAATTTTATGTGTTATGCTGTTCCTTTAAATTGTGTCAAATAAACAGGATAAAGGTAAAATTTATGGAGTGATTTGTAAAACTTAATCCAACTGTTTGTAGGATTTTAAAGCTGCGGATGGTCAAATGTATTTCCCTAGATTTGTTTGCCTCAACGCAATTTTAAAGTAGATTCATTATACTTTTTATATGCATAGCATGAACAAGCAGCATGTAAAGTGACTAAAATAAGTTAAATATAATAGCCTAATTAGAATAAGCTAAATGCAGTAAGTTATTAACGTCAGATAGACGTCTAATGTAGACGCCTTTTAGACGTCGGGAATATAGACGTCTGTTGTTGGACGTAGAAACCAGAACGTCTTTTAGACGTCGGAAAAAATACGTCTTTTAAACGTTGGAAAAAGACGTACTTTAGACGTCTAAAAGACGTCAGAAAAAGACGTCATCTGGCGTAACGTTTTCCAGGGACCTGATTTCGACGTGCAGAAATGACCTGAAAAAGACGTCGTTCAGACGTCTCCTTGCTCAGTGGGTATTAGTGCTCAGACAGTGTGCTGGGGATTCCTCTCAGCTACTACCACCTCATACGTCACATCAACATCTGTAAAACTGAATTATAGACATGTTTTATGTTTTTAAGTTCAGTTAACTGTGGCAGCCATTGTAACTTCAGCTGACTCCAAAAACTAATCAGTTGTAGACGTACATCCAATGATTACTTTCTGCAAGTTTCACTACAACTCATCCAGTGGTTCATGAGATATTTTGCTAACAGACAGACATTGTGACAACAAGTGTAAATGTAGTAATACAGCACCCTCATGTCCGTCACTGGATTTAAACCTCTTCACATCTCTCTGAAACTCTGAGTGTTACACTTTTCTTGAGCTCTCAAGGAGACAAGTGGACACTATTTTTGTTACATTTGTTTTGAATTAAGAGACACAAATCAATCAGAAAGACTTCCTTTTAATTTGTGTTAATTCAGAATTGATCAACAGTATATTTTTGTCATTTAATGATGATCTGTTATTAACATGAGTGTCACTCTCATGCTGGGTTATTTCTGCAGTACAGGATGCTTTAATATTATGGCACAGTTCAGGGTAAAACTTTTAACTTCCTTCTCTGTTTCATCTGTGAATTAGCCATAATATTCTCTTTACAAACCAGCTCCATCTGGCCACGGGTCTAAACAATATGCAAGTGTCCTTCAGAGTTTTCCAACTCTGGGAGCTGCTGAGTAAATCCTTTATTTTGTTAAAACAGCCAATAACCATTCAGGAAGTGGGCAGACTCCGCCCTCCATATAAAGTCTTACTTCCCGTTTTGGCTTCAGTGCGAAAGGGAGAACTACCGGTAACTGAAAACTTGGTTCTTCTCTGGAAACTGGTGAAACGGTATGGTCATTTGTCAATTAGACCTACGTTTCTCAACCAGAGTTACGGCACAGCTCAGCTGTAACTCACTAATCTGTTCTGAAAGAATTTGTTTTCTGAACGTTTTATTTTGAAACCCAGTCAGGACGTTGGCCCTGGTTCCTGCCGGGAAAGGTGCACTTCATGCTCGTTGAATCAGTTACACACGCGCTGAAGTTTCAACTGGACCAGTGGTGTAGTCTACGCGATACGCTGGTATACGGAGTATACCCACTAGAAAAACTTGAGAATTTCAGTATACCCACTAAAAAGTGCCCAATGATACATGACATACTGTATCATTGGGCACATGTCATTGATATGTTAAATGGCAGTTAAATGCTTCTGTAACAATGTGCCTGTATGCAGCTTGTTTATTACATTTGCTTTTCCAGTAAATTATTGTATAATTAATACTTCTGTACTTACTACTTAATACTTTAACATGTTTTGCTTTGATACTGTTTTATAAATTCTACATGTTTTTAGTAAAGCCAACTGTTGTACAATGTTTGTTGTTGATTTATTCAATTATAAGCATCAGAGAAATTTTGAAATGTTCAATATGCTTAAAAGTCACAATAAATTGACAATTACATTGTACTAATCAGTGTAATTTGGTTTCAGTATACCCACTACAAAAATTTAGACTACACCACTGAACTGGACGTCTACGGGACAACACAGTCCGTTAAGTGTCCACCAAATCTTCTCAGCTCTTATCTCCAGAGACTTATCGTCACCAGGTAAAGAGGCGTTGATTGTATGCTGAACGTGTGGGAAGTCCAGCCGGACTCGTTTGGGAAGAGTGTCACCCTGTTGCATTTCAAAATAATTAACTTCTGTTAAACTTAGCTTTCATTCCACTTCTTCCTCCTTATTCTTATTTTTCTTAAGCCAGTAAACTTTTAAGTAAATGTGCCAACAGGAAGTTTAAACCTAACTTGTCTGTTTGTTTAATTTGAATTCTTGTCTACAGTAGTTTATTAAATCAGAACTAATCTCGATACAAATGTTTAATGTACTTTTATGATTGTCTCAATAAAAGGTTCATCTTTGGTGGATCAACATAAGTTGACGTCTCTCGTGAAATTACATTTTGTCTAGTCACATTTAAGCAATTTAATCCGGAAAAAGGGTGAACTCGTGAATGAATTTGGGTCAGATCAAATCTGCTCCAACTTCTTCTGGAATATTGTACTAGTCAGCAAACTGACTAGTATTATATCCCTTATAGTGATTGCACCCCACGGTGTTTAATTAGAACCCGTAGGTGTTCCTTTACATAAAGTTTCCAGTGAGTCTCTGCAGCTTCTTCTCTCCTGACTTCTCTGATCAATAATGTTGAAGTGATGGATCCTGCAGAGTGATCACATGACTGCAGCAAGAATGTGACTGAAGAGACAGAAATATTTTATATCATTAATCTCATTATATATTTAGACAAATCCACAAATGCTGTTACACTAATCAAAAACCACTTATTTCCATTTTTGAAAATGAGGTCAAACAAAATATTAAAACTATTAGACAGTCCACCAACATGAAACCATAAAACTTGTACTTTATGTATCTCTTTAATGTATTTGTGTAACATGTTGTTCTAATTCTTTGACTCGATGTTTGTAACCCCCTGGAGACTGTCATTATATTGTATTGTTGTTCTGCTTTGTATTTACAATAAAGTACAAAATAAACCAGTACTAGACTACAGAAGTATTGTTTATAACTCAGCTTCAGATACAACTTTAGAAAAATGAAACATCATTCAAATCAGACATTAAGAATGATTACAGGTGCCTTTAAACAACACATACAGGATGAAGATTAGTAGAAATGGGAGAACCAGCACTGAACACCAGAATGGACCAGTTGGCTCTAAACTACTGGACAAATGTAAAAGGTCCTGAACAGAAGCATCCAACACAAGAAGTGTTCAAACCATACTGGGAAAAGACAAGAACCATTTCAAAACCTTTGGTTGGACCATAAATCAGAAAACTACAGAAATTAAAGGGGACCTCAGATGTATTTTTTAAATTTTTATGGCATTTCTGTGGGATATCCAGACCCTATTCCTTCAATTTAATGCACAAAATAATTATTAGATAATCAATTATACCCTTTTTAATTCTGCCATTTTTAACTTTCGTTTTGAACGACCGGTTTCTTGAAGTCCACGCCCTTCAACGATCTGTTTACGCCCTCTGTAACAGCCAGTATCTGTAATGTGTTGTTGTTTTAAAATTAGCTCTTTTTTTATTACTCATTTGACTTACTGTTAGTGTTAGCTTAAGATAACTTACCGAAACCCGTCTGAGCGCGCCGCAATTAGCTGCTCCTTTTAGCATGAGACCACCCGAATCCGAAGCTAATGTTAGCTTGTTCCTCTTCCGGTGTTCGCCAGCTCCGCTCGTTGCACGCGGAGATTTTGGGAGTTATCGCTGTTCCAGTCAAGACAACACAAAGTTCACCAAGTGTCTCCCGTAAATTAATCCGTAAGGAGAAGGTCCTCGCTGCTGCGAGGCTGCAACGAGGCTGTACAGTTGAAGCTCCGCTCCATCCGCCAGAAGCAGTGTCCCGTTGCCGCCGGTCCCTATGCCGGGAGTCCGCTCGTTTAATTTTTGCCGGCTGCGCGTTGGGAGCGATCGCAAATACACTAAAAATTGAACTAAAACATAAAAATAACAATTATACTTTATTTATAAAGCCATTTAAAAAAAACACAGCTGCAACAAAGTGCTGTACACATGAAATTAAGAACATATAAACAAAAGATGAGATGAAATCATGAAAAACAACAGTCATGTGTTTAATACAGAAGTGGGTTGAGCCTAACCAGGGGTTGCTAGGTGAGGGGCTGGACTCAGGTTTGAGGTGATTGGCTACGGCTTGTGACGTCAATAACTGCAGGAAGTGTGAATCCAGGTGTATTTATCAAAAATAAATAAATCTACTTAGAGTAAATAAACCACTGGGTGCATTTTTTTGGCACAAGGACTGTTTTTTTATGAAGTAAATACCCAAAGTTGAGTAAAAAAAACATTAAAAAGTGAATTTTGCATCTGTGGTCCCCTTTAACATCAATAATATTAATGTGAGTCCAACAGAACCAGAACCAGTCATACATCCATGGATATACTCACAGACCCAATAGTAGACCTGAAATTATTAGGAAAGAAAGGAAATTAAAAAAAATATTCAAATACAGTTATAGAATACATTAATCAATAATATGGATTCATTAAATGAAATAGATATAAAACTCAGTCGAGCAGAAATAAAAAGCATCAAAAAGGAAAAAAATGAGTGAAAGATGGAAAAACAACAGGAAGAAGAAAGAAAAGGTTGATGGTTTTATAGAATTCAACAAGAAACAGGAGAAATGAGGAGATCTGAAAGAAACAGGAGGAGGAAACATCACATCACGTCTCAGATTTGGACACACAGGATTGAACAGAACATTATTCATAATAATAATAATAATAATAATAATAATAATAATAATAATAATAATAATGAATTCAATTTATAATGCACTTTTCATTATTAAAAATCTCAAAGTGCTAAATAACATAACAGGGAAGCATCATAAATGTGACCACTGTGGAGAAGATGAGACCATAGAACATGAGTTATTGAACTGACAGAAATACAGACATGAAAGAAATCAACTGATGAACAGTCTCACTGAAATCAAAGAAAGATTTGATACAGTTGAATTATTGCACAATTCAAAAGATAATGGTGCTCAGGTTTTAATACAATATCTGAAACAGATTGTTTGTTTGAAAGAATGGTTATTTATCCAGTAATTAATAAAAAAATTAATTTGTTTGTTTACATTGTTTCAGTCCACCTCCTCACCAGTTTGTGGTGGTAATGCATCAAACTGAATTGAATTTGATCAAAACGTCTTTATAATATTTTTCTTGTTTTGCAGAAAAGTTTATCTAGTAGTTATTAGAAATGTTTCTTTTAATCTTTGTGGAAATCCAGGTTCCTTTTGTTTGTGTAGTGACGACGCCCCCTGGTGTTTTTTTTTTTATTTTTTATTTATAGAAAAAACAAGTACAAAAAAAACTTACAATGTCAAACATGGCTCGAGACTTAAGGCATGCATAGCACAAAAGAGAATAAAGGCACATAAACAAAAACAAAAATGTGTCTTGGGCAGCTTACAACAGAAATTCGTTACAGATTGTTTTAGTTTTTAAAGCTTTGGCATTAGTACAGTACTTTAAAGTAGCTAAGTAAGAGGAAATATAATTAGAAAACACTATAAATCTAGGTTTTAGCAAGGAGAATTTACAACTGTGGATGTAAAATTTGGCTAAGAGTAGTATTAAATTTACAACAAAAACTTTCTCACTTGAAATATTTGGACAAAAGAAACCAAACAGTATAATTTTAGCGTCAAATGGTAGGTCAATTTCTAACTTTCTATTTACATACATGAAAATGTCTTTCCAGAACACCTGAGTATGAGAACAGTCCCAGAAGAGATGGATGATGGTCTCCTCAGAGCTGTGGCAGAGTGAACACATTGGGTCTACGTTTGGACGGTACTTGGAGATTATATAGTTTACAGGATAACATTTATGCAGAATCTTTAGGGACACTTCTCGAATCTTATTAGTTATAAAGTATTTTCTAGGTAACAACCAAACATCTTTCCAACAGATATCATTAAATAAATTATCCCAGAAGAATATAGAAGCAGGTTTACTAATACATTCTCTAATTATTAATTCTCTAATACATTTGTTATTTGTTTTTTCACTTAAAAAAGGGTCAGAGTTACCAATGAATAATTCTTCAGTTAAATAGTTTGTGCTGTTGTGTACAGGATTTGACATCAACATTTTCACACCAGATGGAATTGCATCAAAGACAATTGCAAATTCTTTTGGTAGTACTGGAAAGTTATACGTAGTTAAAAATTCACTGTAAGAGTAAGTGTTGCCGTCTTTGTTGAATAACTGATGTACATGAACTATTCCTCTGTCAAACCAATTTTTAAAGAAAATAGATTTATGTTTAAAACAAATGTCTTTGTTATTCCAGATATAGTATTTGTGTGGAGAGAAATTGTGTTTGTGAACCAGAGTCCAGCACAAAAACAGCTGTTTGTGGAAGTTGGAGAGTTTGATCGGAATTTTGTCAATGTTGTAATTACACCTTAAAATAAAAGACAAACCACCCAATGCTTCAAATACATGTGTTGAAATGAAGTTCCACAAAGAGTTTGGATTTAAGAGATATCTTTTGATCCATTTAATTTTAAAGGAGGAGTTTAGAGTCTGTAAGTCTAATACATTAAACCCACCAGAGCACAGCTTATTTATCATAACATTTTTTCGGATTAGATGAACCTTTTTTTTCCAAATAAAATCAAACAATGTTTTATCCACTTTTGAAATGATGTCCTTGGGAACCTCAAGGGCAGAAGTCGCATAAACCAAACTGGAGAGACCTTCAGCCTTAGAAAGTAATACACGACCGGAGATGGATAAATCTCTCTGTACCCATAAATTGAATTTTTTTTGAATTACAGTAACAAGGGGATTAAAGTTATCACTTAATCTTTGGTCCTCCTCTTTTATAATATAGATACCAAGATATTTAACTTTGTGTTTTACTGGGATTCCTGAGATCTCTGTGTCATGACATGTTTTAATAGGGAGTAATTCACATTTAGATAAATTAAGGTTGAGACCTGAGGCTGCAGAAAATTCACCAAGCAGCTCAACAGCACACTTTACTTGAGAGCAATCTTTTAGAAATAGAGTTGTGTCATCTGCCAGTTGGCTCAGACATATTTCTCTACCAGCAATCTGAATACCTTTTATGCAGCTGTTTTTAATGAAATGTGCTAAAATCTCCATAGGAAGAAGAAACAAAAATGGAGAAATTGGACAACCTTGTCTAATTCCACGCTCAACGTTAAATCTGCCAGAGGTTCCATGAGCTAGTTTAATTGAGCTATTGCCTCCAGCATAAAGGGTGCGTACTGATTTCTTAAAGTGCTCACCAAAACCGAACAGATCCAAAGTTTTAAATAAAAAATCATGTTCCAGTGAGTCAAACGCTTTATGGAAGTCAAGAAAGAGAACAAAACTATTTTCTGATATTACCCACTAAACAGTAGACGTCCAGGGGACGTCGAGGTGACGTCTATATAGAGCCCGTTGGTCGAAGACCAATTCTAGACGTCGCCCCGACGTGCAAACAAGGTCTATTTTTGACGTCTAAATATGACCGCATTTGTACGTCGTATGAACGTCAGTTTTGGAGGTGATCTGGACCATGTTCACATAGTTAAACTTTTAGGACTATAAAAGTGCAGTTAGACAATTGATTTAATAAGAATGTTGTTTTTTAATAACATTTTAATGCATTTCCTCAATTTTTTTTTCTTTTTTTACAAATTAGACTTGTCCGTCGTTTGAGAGTCCAATTCTAGACGTCGCCCCGACGTGCAAACAAGGTCTAATTAGGACGTCTAACTATGACCGCATTTGTACGTCATATGAACGTCAGTTTTGGACGTTATCTGGACCTGGTTCACAGAGTTAAACTTTTAGGACCATAAATTTGCAGTTAGACAATTGATTTATTAAGATTGTTGTTTTTTAATAACATTTTAATGCATTTCCTCAATTCTTTTTTTCTTTTTTACAAATGTATATTATTTATTTGAAGAATATAATTATTGTTGTTGTTTGTTGTTGTTATTCATTCATTCAACCTTTAGGCAGGTTATATCTCATTCGATCGACTCATTTACAAGAAACCTCATTTATTCCACGACGTCGCGGTCACACATTCATTTCAGTAGGTGGCAGTACTTGTGTTTTTTGCTTTCTTCCATTAAAAAACAAGAAGAAGAACTTCGGAACTCGAGCGTTATGATTGGATTGGCGGAGGTATCACGTGATCATTCCAACCAGTCAACGCCTCTCTTGTTGAACCGCCCTGGCTTGAATCTTCTCAACCGTTGTTGTTTACAGTATATTCTGTCTGTGCTGCGGTGATCACGGAGCTCAACTGTGTTCTGTTCTGTTCATTTGTCACGGAACTCCTGCCCTAAACTTGCTGCAATCCATTCAGAAGTTGAAGGTAATTGGTTCTGTTTTATAGCTTTGTTCTCTTGAATTCTGTGGTCACGACGTACATGTAGCTAACAGCTAAGCTACATTGTGCTAACGTAAGCTAACTTGTGTCTACGACTGCGGCAGACGATGTAAAGGAAAATCGAACAGTACAGTTTAGAAAATAAATTCTATCCAAGTAAGCCGTATGCTACAAGTTTTGTTTGTTTCTTTGTTTTGCTTTGAGACTATCGAGGCCTGCACGCGTCTCCATTAACACGCATGTGCTGAGCGGCCAGCGTTGCTGTACAGCTTTGGGCAGCATTTTTGGAAAACTGTATTCACTACAGTGCTTACTTCCTCCGCGTGTTACAACGCCATCGCGTTCCTGAATGACTAGGTAATATGCCGTGTCTTTTTTTTCTTCCTTTTGTGTGTGTACACTGGGCGGGGGTCAGCTGGAAGGTGAAACGTTTCAGCATTAAAAAATAGAAGGAAAAAAACTGTCCAGATGACCTGAATTCAGACCAAAGCTTTTCAGTTACAAATGAATGAGTAAATTTGAAATAAAAATAAGCTTTAAAATGTCTCCTTCTATCTAATTTTACTTTGACTAGGCAAAATTAGATGAGTACTGTACTGTACTGTAAACTACATTCTGACTAATATCTCTGTCGCTCCAGTTGTGTTTATAAACAACTGTGTTTTTTTCTTTATATATATATATATATAAATTTGTGGAGCGTTGGTCCTAGAGGACATGTCACAGCTAATGCACCTTTTTGCTTCATCTTAATTATTTTGCATCGCTGAATAATCTTTTGTTTTTGTCCTCAGCAAGTGCAGCGCCTCAACCCAAGGACCTGTCAACGCCCAGTGAGTACCGGTATACATTACACTTTAAACCATTGTTTATTTTATCAGGCCTTGCAAAATAAAATTTATTTTATTATTTTTTTCATGGAAAACCGATGCCACTTCCAGATCAGAAATTGGAAGATGGGCATTCCCATTGCCTCAGGATGGTAAGTATTGAACAGCAGTGAGACACTTGGAAAAAAATGATCAACCACAGCCACCTTGCTGTTGGAGAGATTGTAATCAAGACATGTGTGTTTTTGTTTTATTTTTCCCCCCAGTGTTTCAGCGTATTCAACTTCTTCATTGACCTCGGCGATCGCCTAGCCCTACATCCCTCTCCCACCCTGTGCCAAAAAGGATAGAGACCATGGAGGATTTTGTGAGAGAGGAGCACCTCGTGACTCCAAATTTGCTACCCTGGTAGGTTTTACAAGTCTGGAGGAAAGCCGAGCATAACGCAGTACTGTACAACCAAACACTTTGAAGTGTCAGTGAACTATATCATGGATTTATTCCAACAGGTTCTGCAAATTTCCAGAATTGGAGGAAAGCACACCAAGGACTTTGTCTACAAATTTCTTGATAGGTATGTATCAACACACGCTCACCCACCCACTAACCATCTGAACTAAATATTTTACTTGCAAGTTCAGTATTTAGTTTTGTAAACTAAATATTTAGCTATCAAATTAAATATTTAATTTAGAACGACGTGTATTAATAACATGGTTAAAATATGACTGGAAAAAAATGATCAACCAGCCACCTTGCTGTTGGAGAGATAACATTGTAATCAAGAAATGTGTGTTTTTGTTTTATTTTTCCCCCCAGTGTTTCAGCGTATTCAACTTCTTTGACCTCGGCGATCGCCTACACCGTATACATCCCACCTCTTCAGCTGTGCCAAAAAGGATAGAGACCATGGAGGATTTTGTGAGAGAGGAGCACCTCGTGACTCCAAATTTGCTACCCTGGTAGGTTTTACAAGTCTGGAGGAAAGCCGAGCATAACGCAGTACTGTACAACCAAACACTTGGAAGTGTCAGTGAACTGTATCATGGATTTATTCCAACAGGTTCTGCAAATTTCCAGAATTGGAGGAAAGCACACCAAGGACTTTGTCTACAAATTTCTTGATAGGTATGTATCAACACACGCTCACCCACCCACTAACCATCTGAACTAAATATTTTACTTGCAAGTTCAGTATTTAGTTTTGTAAACTAAATATTTAGCTATCAAATTAAATATTTAATTTAGAACGACGTGTATTAATAACATGGTTAAAATATGACTGGAAAAAAATGATCAACCAGCCACCTTGCTGTTGGAGAGATAACATTGTAATCAAGAAATGTGTGTTTTTGTTTTATTTTTCCCCCCAGTGTTTCAGCGTATTCAACTTCTTTGACCTCGGCGATCGCCTACACCGTATACATCCCACCTCTTCAGCTGTGCCAAAAAGGATAGAGACCATGGAGGATTTTGTGAGAGAGGAGCACCTCGTGACTCCAAATTTGCTACCCTGGTAGGTTTTACAAGTCTGGAGGAAAGCCGAGCATAACGCAGTACTGTACAACCAAACACTTGGAAGTGTCAGTGAACTGTATCATGGATTTATTCCAACAGGTTCTGCAAATTTCCAGAATTGGAGGAAAGCACACCAAGGACTTTGTCTACAAATTTCTTGATAGGTATGTATCAACACACGCTCACCCACCCACTAACCATCTGAACTAAATATTTTACTTGCAAGTTCAGTATTTAGTTTTGTAAACTAAATATTTAGCTATCAAATTAAATATTTAATTTAGAACGATGTGTATTAATAACATGGTTAAAATTTGACTGGAAAAAAATGTTTTCTCTAAACTAAAATATTGCTGTTGATTTTTGTAACTTTGCTAATGGCACCTCATAGATATGAAAATGTTTGGCAACTCGAGTGCGTTTTGCAGCAATTTTTTAACTGATGTGCTGATGTGGAGTCAGTTCCCACCTGCCTGAAGACTGCCACCATCATCCCAGTCCCAAAAAGCTCCACAGTGACTGGTCTGAATGACTATAGACCGGTGGCTCTCACCCCGATAGTCGCTAAATGTTTTGAGAAACTGGTCATGTCCCACATCAAGACAACCGTCAACATCAGCGAGGACCCTCATCAATATGCATACCGTGAGAACCGATCAACAGAGGACGCCATCTCCTCTGTGGTCCACACTGCTCTCACCCACCTGGATCAGAAGGACTCATACGTGCGTCTGCTCTTTGTGGACTTCACATCTGCCTTCAACACCATGATCCCCCAAACTCTGATAGACAAACTATCTACACTTGGACTAAGCCCCTCCATTTGTAACTGGGTACTAGACTTCTTAACAAACAGACCACAGTCCGTGAAGATCCACAACTTCTCCTCCTCCACCATCCCTCAGCACTGGCTCTCCTCAAGGATGTGTGCTGAGCCCTCTTCTGTTCACTCTGCTCACATATGATTGTACAGCCACACATCCAGGCTGTCATATTGTTAAGTTTGCAGATGATACAGCTGTGGTGGGATGCATCACAGATAATGATGAATCCAGCTACAGACAGGAGGTGGAACATCTGGAGAGCTGGTGCAAAGAGAACAACCTTCACATGAATGTGAAGAAGACGAAGGAGATGATTGTGGACTTCAGAAGGAACAAACACACCCACACCCCACTGTATATAGGTGGATCTGCGGTGGAGGTGGTCTCCAGCTACAAGTACCTGGGTGTACACTTGAATGATAACCTCAGCTGGAGCAACAACACCACCAGCCTGATCAAGAAAGGTCATCAGAGACTCTACTTCCTCAGACGGCTGAGACGAGCTGGTCTGAGAAGCCCAGTCCTCACCTCGTTCTACAGGTGTGCAGTGGAGAGCGTCCTGTGCTCCAGCATCAACGTGTGGCATGGAGGCTGCACAGTTGCAGAGAGGAAAGCTCTACAGAGAGTGGTGAAGGCTGCACAGAAGTCTGTGGGAGTCAGTCTCCCCACCATCACAGACATTTACACCTCCAGATGCAGAAAAAGAGCCACCTGCATCATGAAAGACCTCACTCACCCAGCACACTCACTCTTTGCACCACTCCCCTCGGGACGGAGGTTGAGGAGCATCAAATGTAGAACCACTAGACTGAGGAACAGCTTCTACCCTGAGGCTGTCAGACTCATGAATAAATAAATAATAAGAATAAACACTGCAAAATGTCACATCATGTTGATACTGATCTGTTTCTTGTTGCTGCGTTCATCTGTGACCATCTGCTCATGTTCGTGCTGCTGTTTATAATGATGTTTTTCTACTACATTAGGGCTTAGTGTATTACTAGCTGATGTGATGTCTCTCTTAGTTAATCCTAGATGTTATTATTGTATTTCTCTTGCATTTGTTGTTGGATGTAACTGGGACCCTGTGTACATAATCTCGTTTTCAACACATGTACTACATGCGGTGCAAATGACAATAAATTCTCTCTGACTCTGACTCTGACTCTGAATAAGGTCGTCCAAACACAAGTTAGTAAATAAACTAATCAGGTTTAAACTACCGTATTTCCCACCCTATAAGTCGCATTGTCCAATTTGAACTTAGAAACGCTAAGCCTAAAACCCACAACAAAAAACTAACCTTAACAACCGTTTAAATCCACGAGATTTAATTTGACCTCGGTCATAAAGTTGAGACCTGTTTTCTTGTGTGTTGCACTTTGGAATCTGACGACAAGAGTGTGTCGAAGCAGTGAAACGTTGTTTCCTTGTTGTTTAGTCATTACTGTTGTCATTAGTTGAGATATTGTTTTGGTTCTGAACACTCCCAGCCAAAAAGGTTTTGTATTAACATTGGTTAATGAATGATATGGATTTAACTATGCCAACATGCAGTTCGTTTTGTTAAATCTCAATCGTCGAAGAGTCAATGTAGTTTAAAGCTACTCAAGGTACCATAAACTACATTGACCTCACAATTTCTAAATTGAACCGATTCGATCGTTTCTATTCTAGATTATCTATTCATTTTGATGAGTCTCGCCATAGACTTCAAAATTTATTAGGAATACCAAATCCTACGTCGTTCGTCTAAAAGACAACAGACATTTAGATCAAACTATATTTCATTTTTCTATTTTAGTTTAACCTAAACTAAGTAATGAATGGAGGAATAGTTTGGAATTAGAGGCCTTCGTTACAGAAGCCCTCCAAAATTTTATAGGTACAGATCCCTATATCTAATTTTACAGAATTGATCCACCCCTTAATTGGTAATTGTAGCTGATCTAAACCATGATAGCTTACATACCAGGTGCATATAGGTAAGGCTAATGTAAAATCCCAATCATAAGCCCACCTAAAAACCACATAATTGCATGACACATAGAACCAGAGTGGCACTGACTGGAAACCAACCAGCCAACAACCTTCGATGTGGGGACCTGCAGCTCCAACGCTTGGTCTTCAACCTTCATCCAAGGGTCGCCTCCTCTGCTTCAATCGAGGGATCCCCTCTACATGCTGATTATAAAAACAATTGTTGCTGATCAATCAACAAAACTAATTGTTGTGGAATTACTGCTGTGGATTTACCGCTGTGGATTATAAGACTTTGTTTTCCAAAGGATTAAAAGCTTACCGCAATGGGATTACCTACGAACAGTATGGAATTTCCAAAAACTTTATGGGATTATAATTTTTGATTTTTCTTCTTCCACTTGCTGGATTACTTCAAGATCAGAGACAGTTCAAGGTATCCTTTCGTGTTGGACCTCATCCCCAAGGACTGGCGATGACTTCCAAAAGGGGGGAGATGTAGTGGGCATGACCGTGCCCGCTCTGATACTTGAACTGTTCCAGAGATGACCTTTACTGACCTCTCAGTAAAGCAAGACATTTACTACAAATTATTCCATTAGTTGTAATCTGAGAACATAGTCACCAAAAGAGACTATGAGCTTCTTTAATTTTACTCTAATGTAATCAAAAGAATAACATTTTGTCATTTTCACATATGTGTTATATGCTATGTTATTCTTTAAATGTGGAGCACTACTGTGTTACTTGACCATATATTGGTGTCAGAGTTGAATTTTATGTCAAATTGTGCTTTTCAGATTTGTTTTAGAAGTGTTAAGATGCTAATCCAAGTATTTTACCTCTTGGAGTCTATGGGTCTGTCTTTTTCCTAAACATTTCTCTCTGCTTCTGGCTGTAACCTTGGGTCGTGATAACAGCAAGTGAACTCCTCGACTGTTTCTTCTGAACCAGAATCAGAGTTCTTTCTTAAAGTTCTGAGCTAAGCTGGAATAGACAGAGTCTGCTGGGAACTTCAAGATGTGAGGTCGTCCCAAAGAGCTGGATGAACTCAGTCACGCTAAGGACACGTCATCCAGTTAAGGACTAATAACATGTTGTTATGAGTCCACTTCGAACGAGCGTAAGCTCAAAACTTTGTTTATTCCTTCCTGGAATAAGTTATCTTGAAGCCAACCAGGAGCTGACGCTTTTCTGATGATCGACGCGGATCCCAGGAGACGTTGAAACGTAAACGAGAACCGGTTCGGACGTACTGGACCTGCAACGATTCTGTACGCCTGAAAGGCTGGTACCATCTCCTTATAAGACTAGTCGTCTTCAAGGTAAAGAGCTGTTTACAAACGTACCTGGATTTAGCAGAAGTCGGATGGAAAGTGTCATCTGGTTAAACTCAAGATCAATAACTTCCTCTCTTAACCTCTCCTTATCCCTCTCAATCTATCTGGTAACTATATTTAAGCTAAAGAGCCACAGACTAAGTATAATGACATCCTGTATTTATGTCTGTTGTGTTGCAATTTAAATGTGCTGACGTGTTAAATTGCAAGAAAGTGAAATCATGTCAATCAAGTGTAATGGTGTTAATTTAGTTGATTTATTTTAAATAAATGGTAGTGTCTTTGACATACCAAACTAAGTTAACGTCTTTGTCACTTAATGGCTTTATTTATTTATCCATCATAAAGATCACAGAAATATTGGGTAAACTGAAAAAGAAAAGAATCCGTGAAATTACTATTCAATCCTGAATAAGTAATTAATTAAGGATAAAGAGGTCAGTATTAATATTGACCTCCTCAAAAATCCTTTGCATCTGGGTGACACCGTATGTGTTTAAAGACACAATATGGTGGTTACCCTCATGTTTGCTTCAGTCTTGAGCCGGAAAAGGGTAGCATGCCCTCTCTGGGTCGGGGATGAGGTCCTACCCCAAGTGGAGGAGTTTAAGTATCTCGGGGTCTTGTTCACGAATGAGGGAAAACTGGAGCGTGAGATCGATAGGCGGATAGGTGCAGCATCTGCAGTGAAGCGGGCGCTGTACCGGTCTGTCGTGGTGAAGAGAGAGCTGAGTCGAAAGGCAAAGCTCTCAATTTACCGATCGATCTACGTTCCCACCCTCATCTATGGTCATGAGCTTTGGGTTGTGACCGAAAGAACGAGATCTCGGATACAAGCGGCTGAAATGAGTTTTCTCCGCAGGGTGTCTGGACTCTCCCTTAGAGATAGGGTGAGAAGCTCAGTCATCCGGGAGGGACTCGGAGTAGAGCCGCTGCTTCTCCACATCGAGAGGAGCCAGTTGAGGTGGCTCGGGCATCTGGTTAGGATGCCTCCTGGACGCCTCCCTGGTGAGGTGTTCCGGGCATGTCCCACCGGGAGGAGGCCCAGAGGAAGACCCAGGACACGCTGGAGGGACTATGTTTCTCGGCTGGCCTGGGAACGCCTTGGGATTCCCCCAGAGGAGCTGCTCCATGTGGCTGGGGAGAGGGAAGTCTGGGCCTCCCTACTTAGGCTGCTACCCCCGCGACCCGACCCCGGATAAGCAGACGAAAATGGATGGATGGATGGATAAAACTAAAATATTTAAATCAATTGCAGTATTGTATAGAGTAAGGGATTTGTTAAATATTTCTGCTTTACACTTGCTTTATAACACAATTATAGTTCCGCATTTAATTTATTGTGTAAATGTTTGGGGTACAGCATGTAGGCCAACAACTAAGCCTATTTTTATTTTGCAAAAAAGAGCTGTAAGAATAATAATGAAGAAATCTTGTCATCCTTCGAATACTTTATTTTGTCAATTGAAATCACTCAAGTTTTATGACTTGGTTGATTATAATATTCTTTTACTTATGTATAAGGCCCATACTTCCTCACTACCATCTAACATTCAAACCTATTTTGTGAAAAGGATTAGTTGCTATAATTTAAAGGGAATGGAAATGTTTGTTAAACCTAAGTTTAGAACCAGTTTAAAGGGTAGGTCTACTACAATAAGAGGAATTGATCTTTGGAATGGACTAGAGGACAATGTAAAAAATGTGAAGTCCATACTAATATTTAAGAAAATGATTAAAACTATTTTGTTGAAGAGTTACATTTAAGTTGATTCTAATTTAACAAATTATATTAGATATTTTGATGTGACTGTATATCTCTGATGAGACTGTATTATTTTGTATTACAAATAAGTATATTTATGTTTGAATTGATAGTTTGAATTGATTGTTTGATAAGGAGCAGATATGATAAGAAATGTTTTCTTCTTCTGCTTCCTTTCATTTTATGTTTTGTTTAATTTTCTTTAAAAAAATGTCATTGTTTTTAATATTAAATGAATAAAATTATACTATTACTACTACTACTACTACTACTCCAGCACTCCGCTCCCTGAAAACCAAAGGTCGGCGGCTAGAGCGTCTTTATAAAAAATCCGGTCTCACAATTCACAAGGAACTTTATGCAAACCACCTCATCCATTACAAGAACAGTATTTCTCAAGCCAAATCCAGCTACTTCTCAGACATCATCAGTTCCAATGTTGGTAATTCAAAGACATTGTTCTCTCTCCTTCACCGTTCTGTCTCATCTCCTAACTCTCTACCCTCTCACATGGTTTCCACAGAATTTTGCAACTCCCTGATGTCATATTTCAATGAAAAGATTATTTCAATTCATAAACACCTTGGACCAAATACTGCCCCCAGCATCCTTGTTGAACTCCCCCCTCCCTCCCTTTCTCTGTCTTCTCCCTCCCCTCTGCTGATGACATTGCTGACATTATCAGCAAGTCCAAGTCCTCATCCAGTCAACTTGACCCTTTTCCCACAGTTCTTGTTAAATCCTGTCTCCCGTCACTAATCATCACTAATATCATCCACTCCTCCCTAACCTCTGGCATTGTTCCCACAGCCTTCAAATCTGCTGCCATCAACCCTATCATCAATAAACAAGGTCTTGACTTTACCAATTTCAGTAATCTTTGTCCGATCTCCAATCTGCCATTCATCTCCAAGATTCTTGAAAAAACTGTTGCTAGTCAACTTCACTCACACCTGTCCAACAACAACATTTATGAAGAGTTTCAATCTGGATTTCGCCCCACCATAGCACCGAAACAGCTCTAGTAAAAATTACTAACAACCTTCTTCTTGCTGCTGACTCTGGTCTTCTGTCCATCCTCATTCTTCTTGATCTAAGTTCTGCCTTCGACACCATCTGTCATTCTATCCTCCTCAACAGACTAACCTCCATTGGCATCTCAGGTACCCCGTTAGACTGGTTCAACTCCTATCTCTCTGACCGCACTCAATTCATTCAGCTTAAATCCTTCCGTTCCCAGTCTTCCCCTGTCTCCACGGGTGTCCCCCAAGGCTCTGTCCTCGGACCCCTCCTCTTCATCATTTACCTCCTTCCTCTAGGTCACATCTTCCGCAAATACGGCGTCCATTTCCACTGCTATGCTGATGACACACAGCTCTACTTGTCATCAAAACCAAACTCCACCCACCCACCCTCCATCCTCACCGACTGTCTCAATGAGCTAAATCACTGGTTTTCTAACAATTTCCTTCAACTAAACAGTAACAAAACAGAAATCATTCTTGTTGGTACCAAAAACTCTATTTCAAAATCAGAACATCTTCTCGTCCCCCTTAACAACTCTCTGCTATCCCCCTCCCCTCAGGTCAAGAGCCTCGGTGTCATCCTCGACACCACTCTCTCCTTCACTTCACACATCAACAATATTACTCGGTCTGCCTATTTCCACCTCCGTAATATTAACCGTCTCCGTCCTTCTCTCACACCCCGCTCCACAGCCATCCTGGTGCACAGTCTTGTGACTTCCCGTATCGATTACTGCAACTCCCTTCTCTACGGCCTCCCCAACAAATCTCTCCACAAGTTACAGATGGTCCAGAACTCAGCTGCCCGTGTCATCACTCAAACCTCCTACTATAACCACATCACTCCTGTCCTGCAGCAGCTCCACTGGCTCCCGGTTAAATCACGCATCATCTTCAAAATTCTACTTCTCACGTTCAAATCTATCCACAACCTTGCCCCTCCTTATCTATCTGACCTCCTACAAATCTCCATCCCATCACGCTCTCTCAGATCCTCCTCTTTGCTACATCTCCATGTACCCTCTGCCCGCCTCTCCACCATGGGGAGCAGGGCCTTCACCTGCTCTGCCCCTCACCTCTGGAACGCCCTACCGCCAGACCTTTGAAACACCACCTCCCTTTCTCTGTTCAAGACAGCCCTGAAAACACATCTCTTTAGACTAGCTTATCATTAACTTTACTAAATGTATTTTTATTATTTTGCATTTTATAATCTTTATGTATTTTATATTTCAATTTGTCGCTGATAATGTTTGATCTGTATTACACTGTATCGGTTTGTTAAGTGTTGTAGCAATACAGCACTCTCATGTCCGTATTGGATTTAGGCCTCTTCACATCTCTCTGAAAC
Source organism: Garcialebias charrua (assembly GCA_038048925.1). Lineage (NCBI taxonomy): Eukaryota > Metazoa > Chordata > Actinopteri > Cyprinodontiformes > Rivulidae > Garcialebias > Garcialebias charrua. The sequence continues at coordinate 40,780 of JBBPBX010013451.1, forward strand.
TCTGAGTGTTACACTTTGTTGAGTCCTCAAGGAGACAAGTGGACACTATATTTGTTACAATTATTTTGAATTAATGGACACCAATCAATCAGAAAGAACTTTCTTTTAATGTGTGTTAATTCAGAATTGATCAACAGTATACTTTTGTCATTTAATGATGATCTGTTACTTGCATGAGTTTGACCCTTCTGCTGGTTTATTTCTGCAGAACAAGCAGGCTTTAATATTATGGCACAGTTCAGGGTAAACTTTTAACTTGCAACTTCCTTTTGTGTTGTCTGTCAAGCTAGCCATAATATTCTCTGTACCAACAAGCGGCCATCTGGCCGATTCTATAAACAAGTTTTCCTACTGTCCTTCAGAGATCGTACGACTGTGAGAGCTGAAACTCATTATTTTATTTTGTTAAACCAGCCAGTAGCCATTCAGGAGGTGGGCAGACTCCACCCTCCATATAAAGTCTTACTTCCGTTTTGACTTTAGTGCGTTGGAGAGAACTAACTAAACAACTTGGTTTTCTCTGGAAGCTAGAGACGTTGTGGTCATTTTGTCCATTAGACCTACGTTTCTTAGCCGAGTTACAGTAAAGCCTTACTGTGACTCACTCACTCCTTTCTGAAAGAATTTGTTTTCTGAAAGTTTTATTTTGAAGTTCAGCCAGGACGTTGACCTTGTTTCCTGCCGAGAGGGGCGAGTTTCCTCGTATCGTTGAATCAGCACACACACGCTGAAGTTTCAACTGGACGGCTGGTGGACAAAACAATCCATTGAATGTGTCCAGATACTTCTCAACTCTTATCTACAGAGATGAAGCGTCAACAGGTAACGAGTCGTGGATGTGGGCTGGCGTGCGGGAGCCCAGCTATTAACTCGTGTGAGAAAAAGTGTCACCCTGTCATTTCAAAATAATTAACTTCCTTTAAACTTAGCTTTCACTCTAATCCCTCCTCTTATTTCTTATTTTTCTTAAGCCATTAATCTGTTAAGTAAATGTACCAACAGTAAGTTAGACCCTAACTCTCTGTTTGTTTTTAATTTGAATTCTTGTCAAAGTACTGTAGTTAGTAAATCAGAGCTAATATTGATACAATGTTTAATGTACTTTTATGATTGTTTCAATAAAAGGTCTATTTTCTGGTGGACCAACATAAGTTGAAGTCTCTCGTGAAATTACATTTTGTCTAGTCATAGTCAAAGCAATTTAATCCGGAAAAAGGGTGAACTCGCGAATATTGATGATGGATGTGTGTAGATAAAATCTGCTCAAACCTTTCATCTAAAACAGGGGTGTCAAACTCATTTTGATCTGGGGGCCGCATACAGCTTAATCTGATCTCAAGGGGGCCAGACCAGAATACTCATTCCAAAAGTCCACTTTTTTTCTTTGTATTAGTGCAAAGAATAAATAAATTATAAAAATATTAACATTAAATTAATTGTCCTTTTACACTTTTACTCAGTTTAACATTTAAGTGCATTACACATTAAAAAACTGATCAGTGATTGCACGTTTTAAAACATTTATTCAACAAACTGTTTTGTTAAATACCCTGATGCATGCTCAATAATCCAGGTAGAAAAATCTAAAAAAGCTAAGTCTGGGCCTCTGGACATAAAAAACAGTTTTGTTAAAACACTTTCCTGCATGTTAAAAATGCATCAAAATTTAGAAATGAATGAATTTTAAATCCATTTTCCACATCTAGGAAGCAACTGTGAACCCATAAATTGAGCTTTGAGCGTAGCTGTTTTATTAATGTTTGTTAGTGAAAACTTGCTCACAGGTAGGTAGTCCCAAACATGGACATTTTTGCAGCCAGTGCTGTCAGTTTAGGATAGTAAGAGATACTTGTAAAATGTTTCCAAGCCCACAGAGGCAAATTTGTCCTTCAATTCTACATCACACTGCAAATAAATGATTTCAACATGTCAACAGCACATCAGAAGCTCTGATGGTGAGAGAAAAACTGCAAATTCTGTCTCGAGTTTGCCTTTGTGGCGGTGCTGACACGACTGTGGCTTCGTGCACTCGGCCCATCTTGTGTGCGTAATTTCAATCATGTGCCCTGTCAATAAAGATATATTCTATTCTTCTAAAGACCTGAAATCGTTTCTCAAACTCCCTCACAACCCTGAAATCTTGTTTTTGTGCTGTTTCACATCAGGATGAACGCTTGCTGCGCACACGAAGACAGGGAAAAAGAGCAGAGCCTCCGTTTGCTATCTGCTGCGTCTTTCATACTAAAACACAGCGCCCCTGGGTCCTAGAGGCAGCCGGTTTGAGTAGGACAACATAGGAACTGACTAAAACACAGCGCCTCTATAGCGGACAACATAGGAACTGCAGATTTTTAAGAAAATAGCGTTTATTCTTTTTTTTATATAATTCAGATTCATCCGCGGGCCGATTAAACCCCCCTGGCGGGCCGGATGCGCCCCACGGGCCGGGTCTTTGACACCCCTGATCTAAAATATAGGTAAGTCAGTAAACTGACCAATAAGTCCTATACTACTACATTAATGGTGGCTCATCCGCGTCCTCTGAATGGTATTTAAATTGTTTGTTTTTGTAGTTTTTGTGACGGTTTGTTGGCATAGTTCATATCCTTGTTTTGGACTTGGTAAAATAGTTCTGGCTGGTGAGTTTCTAGGAATAGCTATAGCTGCATTGTCCATTAATTTCACGTTGGGCTTATTTTTGTTTCACTTTTAAACGCTTGTTTGAAGCTGCTGGTTGAATTTGTGTCTGTGTTTGTGAGACGTTTCATACCGTGTCGCGAAGCTGCATACATGGTGCAGTGACCGCCGTGTCACCCCAATCCACCACTCTTCATCTTATTACATTACAGATTTCTGTTGTGCACTGTTTTCACATTTTGCTGGGGATCTGTGGTGCCTATTTCTGTTGCAACGTTTGTCAAAGAGGGTTCGGCGAGCCGTCTCTTCTTCTGAACTGGACCGGAAATTGTCCAGTTCCGACGATGACTCCATTGTTTTCAACAGTTAGAAGTGCTGTCTGCCTCTGGTGTACTCGGATGCTGGCCTGTATGTGATTTGGCTCGTTAACAGAATTCTCTGTGGTGTATAATTCGTTTATTTTGTGAAAAAGTGTCCAGAACTTTTGGGTCGGGATAACGTTAGCATTCCCAAAACTGAAGCTGCATGCAAGTGCTGTGATCGTATGTTGTGTTCAAAAAAGTTGGTTCTGTAGACTGCTGGTTGTCAAATTTCATTTTTCATACATTTCTGACAGTTTATCTGTTTTGTTTCGTCTCTAGGCATGTAATATCGTTGAAAGACTGCTTAACCGTGGTGTTTTATGATATTTATGAGTGTTTTAGGACGTTAAAGAAGTCCGTTCGACGCTAAAATCCGGCCGACAGCAAAGGTCCGTGAACGCGTCGTTGCAACGGCACGTCACCGTGTGTGACGTAGAGGGTCGTGAGGTATAGAAGACTACAATACCCAGTAGCGCTTGGGTTGAGAACTACATGTTTTGTCTTCGATGTAAGAGTCGGTTACGCTGTTAAACGTGACGCAGGTAGGGTGGGACGGCCCACTCCTCGTCTGTTTTCACTTCAGCTACCAGAGTGCACAAGCTTCAGGCTTGTTTGCCGTTACTATCTTTGAAAGACTGTTTCATCGCAGTGTTTTTGAGATTTTAATGGGTGTATTGAGTCAGTTGATCTGAGACTACCGATCGCCATATGACCAGGTCACGTGACACAGGAAGATGCATCTGGTTTAAGGGAACTGACAGTTTTCTTTTTCTTTTAAGAAAAAGTTTAAAAATCACAGTACCTGTTCTAAACGGTGTTAGTCACATCGAGTTGTCGCTTATAAGAACGCAGTTCTGGCGATCATCACGTAAAGGCTCTAACTCTTTCTGTAAGGTCGCTTTAGTATGTTTTGTTGGGTGCTTTTCGTGAGCTAAAAGCTAAGGCTCCGCTCGCGGGTGACAACAGCGCCTCTATAGCAGTCAGAAAGAGAAATTGCAGTCACTGTGATCAAAGCGTATCAGCTTTACACCCCCATCTGCTGGATACTGTGAAGAATACGTTTCATGTATTTCTATCTGCATTTCAACTTTCCTGTTTTTAAATAGAGTACAGTTGAAATGTTGAACACAGCATCTTTTAATTTGATTTTCACGTAAAATCAAATATTGATAGCAGAACAGTTTCACAGAATTAATGCAGACATGTCTGCATTTTGATAAAACTTAACACTTTTATCATAATTCTGTGCATACAAGCTTTCCATCTTTATTTTAAACGACAGGTTTACAATAAGAGATATGATGCATCTTTTATCTTGATTTTAACAAAAATCACACAAAGATAGCCGAGCTTGTTTTGATCTTGTCAGGTCGACAAATTCATAAAAATCACTTATTTTTTATTTGATATAACATCCTGGGAAAATTTTACAGTAAATCCTTGCATTTGAATCTGAATCACTTTTATAAGCGTTTGTGTGAATAAACAGAAGTCAGGCTTAGGTTAGTTAGTAACTGTTGTTTGATTATAAGTTCTGGATGAAGTTAACACTGCCTACGGGTATTTAACTTTAAGATTCATTGAGGGTAATTCCTGAAATACGGTACCTATGATAATAGACTTATTACACACAGTGAAACACATAAACCTGGAGGCTGGTTGGTTTTGATGTACTCAATGCCACATTAAAAGTGATGATTTATTTGCAAACTGTAAAATAAGAAACATCTTCCTTGATTTTCACAGAAAATCAATAAAAAGATGGACGTTCACAAAGGTGCAACAACAGAGGGGGCCTACACTCTGATCGAACCTAAATGGGTTCGTTCTGGCCGTGTTTATGCTTCCCTTGTGTCTCGCACAGTGGGAGCACCTGCTTCAACGCGTGGGGATTACTTAGCTGCGAGGAATGTCCTTCAGCAATCAGGTGAACATCCCCTGTTGTTTTTCGACAGGCTCCTCTCTGTTCATTCAGGTGACATAAAGGAAGATGATCAGTTTAGACGTCTTTTCACTGCAAATCTCCTGCCTAAGCATAGCAAATGTGTATGCTTCAAGGCTGATTTCAATGAAAGTACCATGGCAGAAATTAAACAATACGCTATGGAAGTTTTTGATGTGCTCACACAACACAAAACACCCTCAGTGGTGTACCCAGGTCAAAAGGTCAAATCCCACTCGCAGCTGATAGAAGAGGTTCCCTCTCCTACAGTGTGCGAGAGTACATAGGATTTTCATAACAACAAACAACAGAATGTTGCTGCCAGCTGGAACAGCGACTCATTTCGGTTCAAAGGGAGTTCTACTCCTCGTGCACTTCAGATTGACAGATCTGGGTCGAGCAAAGAACCACACAAGGTAGGTGTTCGCTCTCTAGGTGATCCAAGATGGTTTAGTTCGAACCAAAAAGGTTTTGACCTAGGTCTGACAGTGGGTGAACTTCGTAAGAAGTTGATGTATGGGCGCCGTGACCCATTGTACAATGGTCGGTCCCTACAGGAACCCCCGAGACGCGGCCCTCCTGCCCCTGCACCTCGAACAGAACTGTTCGAGACATGCAAGGAGTCACACAAGCTCCTGATTAAGGGAACAACGCCTCCACGCTCGGAAGAGACCGAGGAAGTAAGTGGTTTGTTAGATGATTTGAATGTTACAGTGGTTGACCAAGCTGATACAATGTGTGGTATTATCGGTGATGATAACACAAACAACATTGTCCAACCTGGTGAAGCGATGTGTAGCACTGTCTTTTACAAAGACTCAGAGCACATTGTTAACAACGACAACGTCAACATTGCCAAATATGCTGATTTTTACAGCAAACAAATTGCTGACAGTCAAAAGCATCCTGAAGGTCATGATGCTGACAGCCAACAAGATGCTGACAACGATGAAGATTACACAGATGGAGGTACACATGAACAGAAACATGTGAAAAGACCTAAACGGTTTCTGTGTAACCTTATCAAAAGGGGGATGGCTAAGAAAGCTTACCTGCCAATCACACTGGAAAGGGTCCTCGCGCGAGAAGCACTCCTGGTTTGCAGTTCAGACATGCCTATCATGTCATCCAAACTGTTTGAGGAGCTAAGGACCATCGTTAACAGTGTTAACAGGCAGATACCCTTTGTGAAATACACTTTTAGTGAGCTACAGGGCCTCGCAAAGACGAGAACAACCCTAACAGCTATGGTTCACATGCAGATTGGCAAGATGTCACTATACCACCCGGTGTTTGTGTCTGAACTTGACTCACTCCAGACTCCATTTTTGGTTGGCCAAGATTTTATAAATCGTTTCGATGCGATTCTAAATCAAGGTGATCAGACAATGTGGGCCTTAGTGAGCAATCCACTGCCAATAAAGGTGCCTCCACAAGGTCAGGACACTGACTGTCTAACAGCAGGTACCGCAGCAGGCACACGGGAATCCCCAACCGAGACCACGAGCCCGGTAAGTGAACCTTCAAATACTGGTGAGACAGAGGAGACTCAACAATTGGACCAGACTCTGGCCCAACACGAGAACCTCCTCTGTGAGCTGACACTCTCAGCACTCACTAAACACTGCCTACCACTGGTAGAAGAAGGTGTGGAGGTCCAGGGATCCCACATCAAAGACGATGTACTGTCCTCTGGGACAGGTAATTCAGCTATCAGCCAAGCTTTCGATGAAACCTTGGTTCAAGGGCATCTGAGTCCACAAAATGACAGTCTACCAGACACTGACAGTCACTTGGACATCATTGTTTCAGATATCGAGGACCCCTCCTCAAACAAAAGGGGGGCATACTCACACTACCTACCACAGGTAGAAGAAGGTGTGGAGGTCCAGGGATCCCACATCAAAGAGGCTGTACTGTCCTCTGGGACAGGTAATTCAGCTATCAGCCAAGCTTTCGATGAAACCTTGGTTCAAGGGCATCTGAGTCCACAAAATGACTGTCTACCAGACGCTGACAGTCACTTGGACATCATTGTTGCAGATTTCGAGGACCCCTCCTCAAACAAAAGGGGGGCAAACTCACACTACCTACCACAGGTAGAAAAAGGTGTGGAGATCTGAGGATCCCACGCCAAGGACGCTGTACTGTCCTCTGGGACAGGTAATTCGGCTATCAGCCAAGCTTTCGATGAAACCTTGGTTCAAGAGCATTTGTGTCTAGAACTACTCAGAGATGACATAGTTCTTACAGACTCAAAGAGCACCTCTTCAGTCATGAAGTGGGAAGACACACACCACAACGACAGTGACCCGTCGCAGTCTGACCAGTCAGACACGCTTGCGACTGCGCCGACAGTTGTGACACGCCTGAATTACGCAGAAAGAGGTAAACGTACAGAGATACGTTGGCCGAAACCTATAAGGTTCCTGTACAAGGCTCCCAATAAACTGCGCAAACAGCTTAAACTAAACAAAGGCATCCTAACTCGTGCCCATGGACGGACGTCCACACCTGTGTGCGTGGTCCCCCATGACCACAGGGGGGTGTTGTTAGGTCATGCCCATGTCAAGGACAAAGATTTCAATAACCCCACAAACGACAAAGATCTCGCAAACTCACAGACTTCATGGGAAAATAAGGTCGTCCAAGCACAAGATAGTAAATAAACTAAACAGTTTAAACTATATTAGTTGCGAAAAGAAACCGTTCCAACTAGAACTTAGAAACGCTAAGCATAAAACCCACAAAAAAAAACTAACCTTAACAACCGTTTAAATCTGCAGGATTTAATTGACATCGGTTATAAAGCTAAGAACTGTTTTTCTTGTGTGTGACACGTTGGAATCTGACGACCAGAGTGAGTTTGTTGTAGTGAAACGTTGTTTTCTAGTTGCTTGATTGCTACTTTTGTTGTTATTGAAGTTGTTATTGTTTTCTGAACACTCCCAGCCAAAAGAGGTTTTGATTAATGTTAGTTGAAGACTTAAATGGATTTAACTATGCCAACATGCTGTTCATTTTGTTAAAGATCTCAATCTTTGAAGAGTCATTGTAGATTAATACTACTTAAGGTACTATAATCTACACTGATCTCCCAATCATTTAGGTAGGACCGATTCGATCGTTTCTATTCTAGATCTATTCATTTTGATGAGTCTCGCCATAGACTTCAAAATTTATAGGGAATACCAAATCTTGCGTCGTTCGTCTAAAAGACAACAGACATTTAGACCAAACTAGTATTTCATTTTTCTATTTTAGTTTAACCTAAACTAAGTAATGAATGGAGGAATAGTTTGAAAGAAGAGGCCTTCGTTACAGAAGCCCTCCAAAAACTCTATAGGTATAGATCCCTACATCTGATTGGGTGTCCTGAAAGGCGCTTTTAAATAAAATTATTATTATTATTATTATATAATTATTCCCAGAGGGCTGAGTGATACTAGCAATAACAGCATTGTAAGAGGGGAACAGTTGAACCTGGAGGCCTCCACCTCTGTTTAATGATAGACGGTTTCTTTTCACAAAGATGGCCTCCTTTACTCCTCTCTCAAAACATTGTTTCAACCAAGCTTTTTGCAAAAAGGAGAATCCACAGTAACAACTTCTGAAGCTGTTTACCGTGAACTCCGAAGTGTTGTTGCTTCGGCTTGTGTTTTTATTTGCAGCAAGTGGGAGTGGAAAACAGGACACAGCAGTTTCAGAACAACTTCTGTCATCACAAGATAAGTGTTGGCAGAACAGTTGGAACATTCTGCAGTTAAAACAAAAGGTCTTCTCAGATAAACATTTTTGTACGATGTTTAGACAGTTCTGGCGTGACCAATACTCCGTTTGTCAGTTTTACATGCACATAGAAACAGAGACATGGTAAACAATCAACTTTGAACAAACAGTGTGTTTTAAAATGGTAACATTAATGAAAACTCACACAGAACCCTTCTTTGTACAGTCATCTCCAAAGTTTCTATAGGAGTCCCTAGAACTGAGCCAACCTTCTTTATGAGCTTGTTAATCTTTTTAAAGCCACCTGCTCTGGTGCTGCTACTCCAGCAGATGATGGCAGAAGATAACATTCTCTACAACAGACTTGTACTGTAGAAGACATGCAACATCTTGCTGCAAACACTGAAGGACTTCAGCTTCCTCAAGAAGTACAGTCTGCTCTGTCCCTTCTTCTACATGGATTCACTGTTGCATTTCACTCATTAAACTCATTTGGATGGATCAATGGATGGATGATAGATGGATGGATGAATGCAGTGGTGTAGTCTACGTGATACTCGGGTATATGGAGTATACCCACTAGAAAAACTTAAGAATTTCAGTATACCCACTTAAAAGTGCCCAATGGTACATGACATACCATTAGGTACATGTCATTGATACGTTAAACGACAGTTAAACACTTCTGTAACAATCTATTGGTGTGCAGTGCTTTTCTTTGATACTGTTTTATAAATTATATAACATGTTTTTAATACAAAGCCAGCTGTTGTACAAAGTTTGTTGTTCATTTATTCAAATATAAGCATCAGAGAAATTTGGAACTGTTCAATATGCTTAAAATCAAAATAAATTGACGGTTACACTTTACTAACCAGTGTACTTTGGTTTCTAAGCACGGTATGCCCACTACAAAAATGTAGACTACACCACTGGATGAATGGTTATAGATGATAGATGGATGGATGTTGAATGGATGGATGGTGGTTGTATGATGGATGGATGGATGGATGGATGGGTGGGCATTTAATTTCTTCAAGGGGCCATATGAAAAATCTGAAATGTGTTGGAGGGCCGAACCAGCAATGACTCAATTTTAATATTGATTTATGTTTTCTCTTATGTTTTCTCATTATATTTCTTTTTATAGTAAAATATTTAAATCAGATTTGTTTGGTAATAAATAAGAATATTTATATATTTATAAACAGGAACAAATTGTGGTTTAGGTTGAAGTAAGAATTAATACTAATTCTATCAAATTAATAGTTTAAAACAAACAAAGTCATCACATTTGAATTTTATTTTTAACTTGTTAATATCTTCACAACCGAAATGTTTTGTATTACAACTGATCAACTGTATCCATGAACAATAAATGTTTTTTAGTAGTGGAAAGACATGAAGAACCTGAAGTGCTGCAACTTGAATTAAAGGACAAAATAGCACAAAAGTACCCCCAATCACATTTAAATTAATGGGGAAAAAGTACCACAAAGTACTTTGAATGACAAAACCTTAAAAAGAGGTACACACACAAAAGTAACAGCACTTTAGGTAACAATACAATAACTACAAAATGAAACTGGAATGACTTGAAAACCTGTAAGAACTGACAAAGGATCAAAATATTCTGACTATTGCAAAATCCTCTACTACAAACAAAGTACTCCACAACTGAAGTACTAAACGGAATATAAAGTCCATCCATCCATTGTCTTCTGCTTATCCAGGGTTGGGTCGCGGGGGTAGCAGCCTAAGTAAGGAAGCCCAGACTTCCCTCTCCCCAGATACTTGGAGCAGCTCCTCCGAGGGAATCCCAAGGCGTTCCCAAGCCAGCCAAGAAACATAGTCCCTCCAGCGTGTCCTAGGTCTTCCTCTGGGTCTCCTCCCGGTGGGACATGCCCGGAACACCTCACCAGGGAGCGTCCAGGAGGCATCCTAACCAGATGCCCGAGCCACCTCAACTGGCTCCTCTCGATGTGGAGAAGCAGCGGCTCTACTCCGAGTCCCTCCCAGATGACTGAGCTTCTCACCCTATCTCTAAGGGAGAGTCCAGCCACCCTGCGGAGAAAACTCATTTCAGCCGCTTGTATCCGAGATCTCGTTCTTTCGGTCATAACCCAAAGCTCATGACCATAGATGAGGGTGGGAACGTAGATCGATCGGTAAATTGAGAGCTTTGCCTTTTGACTCAGCTCTCTCTTCACCACGACAGACCGGTACAGCGCCCGCTTCACTGCGGACGCTGCACCTATCCGCCTATCGATCTCACGCTCCAGTTTTCCCTCATTCGTGAACAAGACCCCGAGATACTTAAACTCCTCCACTTGGGGCAGGACCTCCTCCCCGACCCGGAGAGGGCATGCTACCCTTTTCCGGCTCAAGACCATGGCCTCGGATTTGGAGGAACTGATCCTCATCCCGGCCGTATCACACTTGGCTGCAAACCGCTCCAGTGAAAGCTGTAGATCACGACCTGATGAAGCCAATAGGACCACATCATCTGCAAAAAACAAAGGAGCAATTATAGTATACTGTAAAGTGTCAAATATAATGTTCAATAGTTTACTTCTTCAATGAGAAAAGTCCAGTCTGTCTTGGGCATCAACAAGTGCATTGAAATCTGGCTGAATGTCTGATGTGGCTATGCGCAGGACAGCTGCGAGTTGATCATCAGTAATGGAAGACCTGGACCTAGATTTGTTGAACTTCATCATTGAAAATGTCTGCTCACATACATATGTAGATCCGAAGAGCACAAGGATATTTTTGAGCATGTCTCCTGAAGTGCGGAAAGTTCTCCTGTTTGAGTGAAGCGTAAAACTCAGGCAGTGGGACTGACCCAAAGTGCTCTGCCAGAAGTGTGTCAGACTGCAAGTCAATGAGCTCCATCTGAAAATCACTGGATGCATTATCAA
>JBBPBX010013452.1:0-11361 GCA_038048925.1 Garcialebias charrua
TGAAACAGCGGGGTTCTCTGCGGATTTATGAAGAGACCGAGCGCAGCCAGCTAGCCACAGAATTAGCCCCTGAGTTCACCTCTGACCCGGAAGATGTCAAGATGGAATAGTCCATTTTTAGTAGGGGGATAAAGAAATCGACCGTTTTTTTATTGCGTATTTAATGATCGTTTTCATCGTAACTATAATTATTTTTATGTTAAATGTACATTAACAAGCAGGATCAATGTTAGGGATGTAGGTGACTGGCCGGGGCGCGGCGGGGCCGGGGCCCCATGCTGATGGGATCCCCAGGCAACGGCATCATTTACCTACATGGTAGATCCGAGTCTGTTCTCCCCTCTGCTCCCCCTCACACCCTCCCTCCTCTCTGCTCTTTACGGTGGGGAAAAAGGTAAAACAAGCAGCATAAGAGCTTGTAAATAAGTTTATTGGTTTTTACTGATAGATAATTAGTTATTAGCGGTACTGCATTTTAAATAAAAATAGCACAAATCCGCTTATGAATTATAAAAGTTAGTCAATCCACAAAAACGCTGACAAAAAGTTTAGGTCCACTGTAAGCGGATTAGCGCTTTAGCGCTATCTAGCGTTCATATGCCCACCACTGCAAACATCCAATAGCTTTTAAATAAAGGTTTTCATATAATGTGTTCAGTTGTTATTTTGCTAACAGCGAGAGTTGACTCCAAATAGTTAATGGAACATTTTGAATGAAGTTCAGAGTCAGAGTCAGAGTCAGAGAGTCTTTATTGTCATTTGCACCGCATGTAGTACATGTGTTGAAAACGAGATTATGTACACAGGGTCCCAGTTACATCCAACAACAAATGCAAGAGAAAAACAATAATAACATCTAGGATTAACTAAGAGAGACATCAGCTAGTAATACACTAAGCCCTAATGTAGTAGAAAAACATCATTATAAACAGCAGCACGAACATGAGTCATTATGAGCAGATGGTCACAGATGAACGCAGCAACAAGAAACAGATCAGTATCAACATGATGTGACATTTTGCAGTGTTTATTCTTATTATTTATTTATTCATGAGTCTGACAGCCTCAGGGTAGAAGCTGTTCCTCAGTCTAGTGGTTCTACATTTGATGCTCCTCAACCTCCGTCCCGAGGGGAGTGGTGCAAAGAGTGAGTGTGCTGGGTGAGTGAGGTCTTTCATGATGCAGGTGGCTCTTTTTCTGCATCTGGAGGTGTAAATGTCTGTGATGGTGGGGAGACTGACTCCAACAGACTTCTGTGCAGCCTTCACCACTCTCTGTAGAGCTTTCCTCTCTGCAACTGTGCAGCCTCCATGCCACACATTGATGCTGGAGCACAGGATGCTCTCCACTGCACACCTGTAGAACGAGGTGAGGACTGGGCTGCTCAGACCAGCTCGTCTCAGCCGTCTGAGGAAGTAGAGTCTCTGATGACCTTTCTTGATCAGGCTGGTGGTGTTGTTGCTCCAGCTGAGGTTATCATTCAAGTGTACACCTAGGTACTTGTAGCTGGAGACCACCTCCACCGCAGATCCACCTATGTACAGTGGGGTGTGGGTGTGTTTGTTCCTTCTGAAGTCCACAATCATCTCCTTCGTCTTCTTCACATTCATGTGAAGGTTGTTCTCTTTGCACCAGCTCTCCAGGTGCTCCACCTCCTGTCTGTAGCTGGATTCATCATTATCTGTGATGCATCCCACCACCGCTGTATCATCTGCAAACTTAACAATATGACAGCCTGGATGTGTGGCTGTACAATCATATGTGAGCAGAGTGAACAGAAGAGGGCTCAGCACACATCCTTGAGGAGAGCCAGTGCTGAGGGTTATGGTGGAGGAGGAGAAGTTGTGGATCTTCACGGACTGTGGTCTGTTTGTTAAGAAGTCTAGTACCCAGTTACAAATAGAGGGGCTTAGTCCAAGTGTAGATAGTTTGTCTATCAGAGTTTGGGGGATCATGGTGTTGAAGGCAGATGTGAAGTCCACAAAGAGCAGACGCACGTATGAGTCCTTCTGATCCAGGTGGGTGAGAGCAGTGTGGACCACAGAGGAGATGGCGTCCTCTGTTGATCGGTTCTCACGGTATGCATATTGATGAGGGTCCTCGTTGATGTTGACGGTTGTCTTGATGTGGGACATGACCAGTTTCTCAAAACATTTAGCGACTATCGGGGTGAGAGCCACCGGTCTATAGTCATTCAGACCAGTCACTGTGGAGCTTTTTGGGACTGGGATGATGGTGGCAGTCTTCAGGCAGGTGGGAACTGACTCCAGTGAAAGTGAGGTGGTGAAGACGTCAGCCAGCACCTCACAGAGCTGGTCCGCACATTCCTTCAGAACTTTCCCTGGGATGTTGTCTGGACCCGTAGCTTTATGAGGGTTGATCCTTCTGAGACTACCTCTCACTTCTGCTGCGGTCACTTTGAGGTGCTCCTCGTCTGGTGATGAGGTGAGTCTGGTGCTAGCTGGTCTGTTTGGATCTTCAAAACGTGCATAAAACTTATTGAGGGCATCAGGCAGAGGATGGGTCCCTGGGGCATTGTTTGCTTTTGCCCTTGTAATCTGTTAAGCATTTGATGCCCTGCCACATGCTCCGTGGATCATGTGAGGTGAACTGTCCCTCGATCCTCTGTGCATACGCGGCTTTGGCCTTCTTTATGCCATCATCCAGTTCTTTCCTGCACTTTCTCAACTCCTCAGTATCTCCAGACTTGAATGCAGTGTCCCTGGCTGCCAGCAGGGTGCGGACATCCTTATTTAGCCAGGGTTTTTGATTGGGGTAAAATTTAACATACTTTCTTATGGATACATTTTCAGCACATGTACTGATGTAACCCAGGACTGAGGAAGCATAAAGTTCCAGGTCAACGGAACTTCCATTCGTAGCTGCCTCTTTGAAGACAGACCAGTCTTCAAAGAGTTCATCTTCAAAGAGTTTGAAGAGTTCTTCAAAAAGTTCTTGTGCAAATCTGTTAGCTTTCAGAATAAAAGTATGGGAACACCCTCAGCTACTATCACACCAAACCTTAGTTTATTATCTGTACAACTGAGAGTTTAGTAGTCATTTTGTTTTGTTTTTTAAAGCTGTGACAGCTATCTTAAATCAATTTAAATCCAAATTATATTAATTATATTTATTAACTTATTAATAACTGCAGATGTAACCTACATTAGAGTTGCATTCGGTCCTAAAAAATCTAAACTGACCCGTCCCCAGCTCGTAGCCACCATTTCCAAACCCCACCCAAACCGATGAATTAACATTACAGGTCCAAACCTGGACCCCCCCCCCCCCACCATACACACACTATTTTTAATTAAGCTTTGACTGCTTATATACTTTATAGTTATTAACAGTCGGCGGACGCACACAGCTGCGGGGGCAGAAGATCAGAGCTGAGGGGGTGTTTGTCCTTTCATGGTCGTCAAAGCACATTAAATCGCTTCTACCTGCATTCTGCATTATTCAGACACGGACCCTGCTCTGAAATGTCGGATATTTTGGGATCTCACGTGTCCGCTGACGCAATCAAAAGCCCAACAGGCCTGGCCCACACATTAACCACATTATAATGGCCAGGCCTGGTCCTAATCCGGGTCGGGTCGGGCTCCGGGTTCGGGGTAGAAATGACAGCTCTAGCCTATCCAGTGACTATGTTCTGTAAGTCTGATCAAAATCTTTCAACTGGTTTCCAATACACAGACATACACTTAAACACACATCGTAGCAGGGAAAAACACAATCCATATTCAACAGTAAATAAACCTCATACGCTTAAACTGAAAAATCAGGATATGATTTGATCCCAGTACATACAAAATGTACGAGATTTTCCAATTAAAACAAACAAACAAAACAAAACAAATATGGGCCTTGTGTCAGCTGAGCTAACACTGAGAAATAAAGTAATTTTGTTCAGTCTTGCCACACAATCTGGGGTGAATCTCACCACGTTGCAGTGAGACCGTAGAGATTTCACAACAAACTTTGCTAAGGCCAAGGCCACCGTTTGCCACCCCCTGGCTCAGGCATTGCATGTGGTCATCGATAAAACTGCTCCCTCCACTCACCTTGATCCATCACTCTGTGCACACAGTGTTTACACACTTAAATGTCTTACACCAACAACATTAAGGTTTATTTGCATTCCCTGTTCTCTTCCTGTCCCCCCAAAACAACTTGAAATGTTCATATTCCACCAACTTTCTCTACTCAGATCCCTCTGCTTGTTTGAGATGCATTTTTGCCACCCAAATCAAAATTACCTTTTTTAATTTAAATATAGGATATATTCAGTATTTCAAATGTTTTAATTGTTTTACTTTTTTTTGTGGTAAAACATAAACATGGTTAAATAAAGTTCAAAATCACATGAGAAATGTGCATACAATTTGAGCCTCCCATGTTTAAATCACATTAATTTTCCTCATGTAAAGCTCATGTTTTTTATTCCAACTTCATATTTGTTTAGTAATTCCCTTGCAAATAAGATGTGAGTTTATGAATTTTGCCAATAATTATATTTTTATTCAATTTATATTTTCACAAATCACAATTTATTTGGAATAGCAGTTGAATAAAAACATGATATGTTGTAGTTCTCTGGTATAATTTAAACTTAAAAATTTGGTCTATTAATTCATGTAGATGGATTAATGAATCTACCAAAAGTCAGTAATTTAATAAGTGACACGATATTTTTGTACAAAAACAAAAACTTTGTTTGGTTTGTTCATTTCAACCTTCTGCAGCACTCAGAGAAAATGCTGCTTGACAAGGACTGAAAAAGATGTTTCAGTAACAGCTGTAAGTGGTGTAAACATGGAGAAATATTTTCCCTGCACACAGAATGATGTCAGCAGTGGAGTTTCTGGTTTGGAAAGCCCTGGCGTTGTGACAGTCTGTCATTAAGCAGAGCACACAGGAGACTTCCTGCTGAGACAGTTCAACCTGCAGCAGCTCATTATGACAGGAACTGATCAAACACGAGCAACACATTTAGACACTTCATATTAACATTACTTCTATGTAATCTGGATATTTTGACAGAATCATGGGCAATAAAGCAGCAATGTACAGTACTTTGTACTTTGTATAGAGCTAGTTCAAAATGCAGTTAGTTTCCATGTACAGTACTGACACCAATTTTATTATCAATCGCCACTGATGCAAATGGCAATAACTTGTGTCTCTGATTGTGTACTAGTACAAAGTATAAAACCTATCAACCCACTTCATAATTTTAATGAAACTTGCCAAAGGTAATAATTGTATGTACATCTGCAGCTTAACTTTCGAAGTCAACCACATTCAAGATGGCTGCCCCAGCTGAGTGAGAACCCAACACAAAATGAGCTCAAACATATCTAATGTTTCTAACACTGAGTTGAAACTTGGTGGAGTAGTAGTTTAGAGTGATTCCCAGCACTGACACTGAGCATTAACTGATCTGAGATCTGTTTTTAACACCTGGCCACTGTAGTTAACTGTCTGTTAGCAAAATATCTAAAACTTTAATGGAGAAATTTAATGAAACTCTCGTAAAGTAAACATTTGGTGTACAGCTACAACAACTGATTACCTGTTGGAGTCTGCCGTCACAAAAACAAAAATGGCTACAACTTAGCCAATAATGCAATTTTTTTTAAAATAAATAAAAAAGCTGAACTTCAATGTGGTGGTGATTATATGGGATTATGTGTGGTGGTGACCGAGCATTATCTGCAACACATACCCTGAGTGCTACACATTGTGCAACATTTTGTTGCACAATGCAATGCTAGTTAACAATGTTAACTAGCATTAACTGTTAAAATCCCATCTGTCTGGTTATTAGCTAAATGAAACACAAACAGGCGGAGCTCAGTTGGTAGAGCACTTGCCTCACAGTGAGAAGGTCACCAGTTCAAATCCTGGCTCAGGATGTTTCTGTGTGGAGTTTGCATGTTCTCTCTGTGCATGTGTGGGTTTTCTCCAGGTACTCCGGTTTCCTCCCACAGACCAAAAACATGCATGTTAGACTGACTGGTAACTGTACATTGTCTGTAGGTGTAAGTAAGAGAGTGAATGGTTGATTTTGATCATTTTCTTAAATGTAAACATTGACTTGGCATTTTTAACTACATTCTCCAAGCCATTCCATAATCTAATTCCCTGGATTGAGGTAGAATGTCCCTTCAAACTAGTTCTGAATTGTGGTTTTACAAACATCTCTGTCCCCTTAAGATTATAACAACTTTGTCTTTTAACAAAATGTATTTGGATATTTAGTAAGTAAGTAAGTAAGTAAAGTTTATTTATATAGCACTTTTCGCAGATAAAATCACAAAGTGCTGTACAACATATAAATAAAAAATTAAAATAAACAGAAGAATTACTGTATTAAAATCTGATTAATCAAAACAATAAGAACAGCTGATAAAAACAAGAACAATTGATAAAAACACTCAATAAAAACATTTATCTAAAAGCTTGTCTGAATAAAAGTGTCTTGAGCTGGGTTTTAAAGGAATCAATAGAGGTGGTCACACGAAGAGACAGGGGCAGGGCATTCCACAGCCGGGGGGCTACGGCCTGAAAGGAAAGGTCACCCCGAGTTTTAAACCGGGTCTTAGGGACCTGTAGAAGGTTCAGTGCTGAAGAACGAAGGGTGCGGGCTGGAGAATAGGGGATCAGCATTTCTGTGATGTATTGGGGGGCCTGTCCATTTAACGCTCTAAAAGTTAATACCAAAATTTTAAAATGAATTCTAAATTTAACAGGTAATGCATTATTTTGAGCCCTATACATAACTGATAAAATATTATAGTCTACCAAATCATGGAACTTCAATAACTTCAGTTGATAAAATAATGTACTTGATGGATGACGGTAATGTTTTCTAGTGATAATTCTTACAGCTCTTTTCTGTAATACAAAAATAGGCTTTGTGATTGTTTTACATGCATTCCCCCAAACATCAATACAATAGATTAAGTGTGGAACAATGATTGTGTTATACAACAAATACAGAGCTTTATCATTCAATAGGTCTCTGACTTTGTACAGTACTGCAATCGATTTAGCTATTTTTATTCTTACAGAATTTATGTGTTGTTTCCATGTCAGTTTGTCATCAATGATAACACCCAAAAACTTCACCTCACTCACTCTACAAATCTCAACACCCTCAATTTTGAGTGGAACATCAACAGTTTTCTTTTTATTACCGAATATCATGTAATTAGTTTTTTCTAGATTTAATGATTATTTATTTATTTTAAACCAAGTTTGTATTTTGACAAATTCTGTCTTTATCAATTCCAAAGTCTTTAAAACAACTTAATAACGGTTAACATCACATATTTTTACAGTACATAACTCCTTAGAAGTATTTCTAACATTATAACTGTTACTGAGGGAGAGAACACAACTTACCAGTAGCGCCATTAGGCAGCTTCTGCCGGGCTGCTGCCGCTACGTCACAGAACCGTGCCTTGTGTCACACCAATTACAGTCCTACCTACACAATACTTGGGAACCAAAAATAAAAACTGCATGAAACAGAAATAGACCTAAACAGTTCAACAAAAAATAAATAAATAAACGTTTTGAGAAAGTTCACCAAAATTAACCATAGGAAAAAAAATGTACTTGGCTACAATAGCATAAAATTATAAAGATAGTTTGAATTGACTGGTCCCAAAATGGGAGCGCTCTCTCACCCATGTTTGTTGTTACATTTTAGAATAATTAATTTTTATATTTTAATATATACTGCTGGCTCAGTTGGTAGAGCTGTTGCCTCTCAGCAAGAAGGTTACTGGTTCAAATCCCAGCCTGGGATCTTTTTGGGTGGAGTTTGCATGTTCTCTCTGTGGGTTTTCTCCAGGTTCTTGAGTTTCTTCCCACAGACCAAAAACATGTTAGACTGATTGGTAACTCTAAATTGTCTCTGTGAGTGAGAGAGTGAATAGTTGTTTGTCTTGGTTTTCTCTCTTTGTGTCCCTGTGATGGACTGGAGACCTGTCCAGGGTGTCCCCCACCTCACACAAGCCGTTTTCGCATTGGCCAGCCCTCCCCGGCTCTCCCCGCTTCTAACCCGGGTTCGGCGTATTCGCATTTACCTTTTCCGCCCGGGATCCACCCTTGTTCTGGAACCATGTCCACCGTGGTTCTATCGGGCCCGGCCCCACGGACCCAGTTTCACGTCATGTACTGCTCACATTTGATTCGTTGTTTGCAGCAGGGGCGGGACTCATTCAAACAACCTCAGCGCGAGGGTTGAATTTCATTCAAATTTAACTACAGAAACCCCTAAAACAATTGTTAGCTGAATTAGTTTTTCTGAGTTAAATTTTTGTTAATAACTGATCACAAATCAGCTTATGTTACAACGTAAATAACAACGAAGCGCGGACCCATTTCCACCTTTCAGCGCGACTTGAATGTCATTAAACAATAACTAAAACAATAACTAATATTGTCTAACTGTTGCGCGCAGCCAGGGTTTTAAAATATAACTAATAATCTCTAACTTCTACGTGCAGCTAAAATGTTAAGAGGAGTGATTCCTATATGGGTAAGGTGGACACCTGAAAATCCAGTCCGCTATAGCTCAAAGCGTTAGTGCACTGTTGTTTTGACCGGGCGAAGCGGGTTCGCTTCCCGCCTGGGACAAAGTTATTTTACTTTTTTTTTTTTTATTCACATTTTCTTTTAAATAAAAAGGAGTTTGTTTGGTTAACAAACTCCTTTTTATTTACTCCAATAAAAAAAAAAAAAGTAAAATAACTTTGTCCATCAGGATATGATTTGATCACCAGTTCAAATCCTGGCTCAGGATGTTTCTGGGTGGAGTTTGCATGTTCTCTCTGTGCATGCGTGGGTTTTCTCCAGGTACTCCGGTTTCCTCCCACAGACCAAAAACATGCATGTTAGACTGACTGGTAACTGTAAATTGTCTGTAGGTGTAAGTGAGAGAGTGAATGGTTGTTTGTCTCATTTGTCTCTATGTGTCCCTGTGATGGACTGGAGACCTGTCCAGGTGTCCCTCGCCTCTTCCGCAGGGACTTCAGGACATGGGCACCAGTGACCCCCATGACCCAAAAAGTAAGAGCATGTAAAGATAATGGACGGAATCACAAACCACTGGACAGAACTGTGAAACACCCAAAAAGTTGTAGGTCATGTCATCTGCTGTATATTTGGAGTTAACCCAATTTAAAATGACACCATTTGGTCATTGGCAATACAACATTGCAGTAACTCAGATATTGAGCTACTTTTGGTGTGATAGTAGCTGAGAATCATCCTCAACACATACTCTGAGTGCTAACCCATTTAGTAATATCTCATGAACTCATGCGCAGTAGCATACGATCTTAGTCTAAAGCCTGGCATAGCACACATATTCTGTAGGAATAGCGTCTAATTCAGAATGAAATTTTGACAAACATGATTAGCAGTAAGCAGCTCAACAACAATTGCTGAAGGGTAAGGCCCTCTGCATGTCATATATGTGGGTTCTGAGACTTTGGCATAGCTATGTCATTGTCAGTGTAATTACAAGCAAACAAGCTTTGTCTTGCCATCATGTGTCTCCCTGCCCCCAAGCTACATGATGAAGCCTTTTCAGCCGCCCATGTGCTTCCACACCCATCTCCTCAGTTTTCTGCTCTTAACTCTTGTCTGCATACTGTACGATCAAACTGCATCAGTGCAGCTATGCTGCCTGCGCTCAGCAGCAACAGCAGTGTGCGTTTAGGGCTATACAAGCAAGAAAAAGTAAGTAAATAACATTGGACTTGTCATTTTTATGGCCTGCAGTGCCTGGCAGCTACCGTGACAAAGCTGTCAGAACGGTAAGGAATCTCTTCTCATTTGTGCACCAGGGTTCTCCATTTGAGAATGAAAAAAAAGTAGAATTCCCTTTAAGAATGTATTGGTTGTCTTGCATGCTGAAGTTTTGAACAGAGATGTGCGAGGTAGGGCGGCCGTGGCGTAGTGGTAATGGCAGTCGTCCCCCGATCGGAAGGTTGGCGGTTCGAATCCCGGTTCCCCACACCATGTGTTGTTGTGTCCTTGGGCAAGACACTTAACCCCGAGTTGCTCCCGGTAGGACTGGAAAGCACCTTGCATGGTAGTCTGCCGCTACCAGTGTATGAATGTGTGTAGCATTCAATGTGTGTAGCGCTTTGAGATTTTCACTAATGAAAAGCGCGTTTCTCAATTTACCGATCGATCTACGTTCCCACCCTCATCTATGGTCATGAGCTTTGGGTTATGACCGAAAGAACGAGATCTCGGATACAAGCGGCTGAAATGAGTTTTCTCCGCAGGGTGTCTGGACTCTCCCTTAGAGATAGGGTGAGAAGCTCAGTCATCCGGGAGGGACTCGGAGTAGAGCCGCTGCTTCTCCACATCGAGAGGAGCCAGTTGAGGTGGCTCGGGCATCTGGTTAGGATGCCTCCTGGACGCCTCCCTGGTGAGGTGTTCCGGGCATGTCCCACCGGGAGGAGACCCAGAGGAAGACCCAGGACACGCTGGAGGGACTATGTTTCTCGGCTGGCCTGGGAACGCCTTGGGATTCCCCCAGAGGAGCTGCTCCAAGTGGCTGGGGAGAGGGAAGTCTGGGCCTCCCTACTTAGGCTGCTACCCCCGCGACCCGACCCCGGATAAGCGGAAGAAAATGGATGGATGGAAAAGCGCGTTATAAATTGAATTCATTATTATTATTATTATTATTATTATTATCTGTTAGTGTCATGAGTACCGGGTGTGGATGAGACTCTGATTCTACCACACTGAATCTGAGCTCAGAATCTGTCAAAAGAATGGAATTGGAGTAAATTTTATTTTCATTATTGGCTTAGGTTGAGGGTGGCATGGTGGTTCAGTTGGGAGAGCAGCCGCCTCTCAGCAAGAAGGTCGCCGGATCAAATCCTGGCGGGGGGCCTTTCGGGGTGCATTTTGTATGTTCTCTCTGTGCATGCAGGGGTTTTCTCCTGGTACTCCAGTTTCATCCCACAGACCAAAAACATGTATGTTAAACTGATTGGTGACTCTAAAGTGTCCCGATGTGAGTGAGAGACTGAATGGTTGTTTGTGTCTGTGTCCCTGTGATGGACTGGAGACCTGTCCAGTCGTCCTTTGCTTCTCATACAGTGAGGCTGGACATGGGCAACGGTGACCCCTGCGACCCGAAAAAGAAGAAACGGGTAAAGATGATGGATGGGTGGATGGATGGCTTAGGTTGATTAGTTGTCAGCCAACCTAATTTGGGTAAAAGTCTTATTTGTAAATAACCTTCTGACAATAACCTTCTGAAAGTTTCATTGAAATCTGTACAAAACCCTAATGAACCATTCATTAGGTACCTTGCTA
>JBBPBX010013452.1:21432-52370 GCA_038048925.1 Garcialebias charrua
AAGACACAGGAAGGAGGGGAGAGGATCGAAATGAAGAAAAAAAAAAGCCATTGTGGGTTATAAGGAATCACCAAAAGGCATCTGAAAGCATAGAGGGAGGGGGCACGCTGAAGCAAGCAGTGACTTCGGACATTACGGCACACAGACAATGAAATGGAGCAGCAAAGGTGGAGCAGCTTCTTCTCATCAGTCAGCGCAGAAACAGACGCTCAAAGAGGCCAACACGTACCCGCTGATCTTCTGAGGCCGTCTCTTTTGGAACTCTATTTCGTCGACTGTCCACACAGCCCCTTTTACGTTTTCTACTCGCACAAAACACTTGTGAAGACTAAGATTATGTCGGACTGCATTCTGCAGTGCATGTGAAGACAGAGAGACAAAACAAAGGTTTCTATCAGTACAATTAAAACATGGCGTCACAGGAGAGATGTTCTTTTAGACAGAAGAAGCCCAGAGGTGGGCAACCTTTTTTTCCAAAGGGCCTCATAAAGAGCTAAAAATGTATTTTCTTTATGACAGATAATCCAGAAGGCCTTTGTCTTATTGTAGCATAGTTAGCATGCTTTATAAAACATGTCTTTCCAATATCCTTTAGGAATATGACATATTCTGTAAACTGGCTCTTGTGACAATATATTATACACGTTAGCTTAACATGTTGTACACGTTAGTTTAACATGTTATAAAGATTAGCTTAACATGCTATACATGTTAACTTAACATGTTATACACGTTAGTTTAACATATTATACATGTTAGCTTAACATGTTATATATGTTAGTTTAATATGTTAAACACGTTATATGTGAATGACTTGGTAAATGTGTCAGGACTCCTTAAATGTGTACTTTTTGCAGATGATATCACATGTTTTTGTTTGGGTAAAGATAGAACAGATGTTGGAGTTGATGAAGACAGAATTTGTCAAAACACAAACTTGGTTTAAACTTAATAAATGATCATTAAATCTAGATAAAAATAATTACATGATATTCAGTAATAAAAATAAAACAGTTGATGTTCCATTTAAAATTGAGGGTGTTGAGATTTGTAGAGTGAGTGAGGTGAAGTTTTTGGGTGTTATCATTGATGACAAACTGACATGGAAACAACACATAAATTCTGTAAGAATAAAAATATCTAAATCTATTGCAGTACTGTACAAAGTCAGAGACTTATTAAATGATAAAGCTCTGTATTTGTTGTAAAACACAATCATTGTTCCACACTTAAAGGGATTGTGACATGATGTTGGAAATTTGCATATTTGTCACAACATATATATCTTATATCATTCAGCTTTGTTCGTTTATGCAAAATAAATTATAAATATATTAAAATTTCATTACAAGTTATGGTAATTTTTTCACTGTGACACGCACCTAGAAATCCGCGCATTTCCGCAAATGTCATCAATGACGTGCAAACGGGAAGGCACCCGCTCTAGCTGCTCCAACGCGCATGTAAATAATGGCGGAGCATATGTCGAATCAGACGAGTGCAGCATTTCTAGAGTTGATCTAAGTGATTTGTCTTCAGTTTTGGAAGGTGAAGTTAGTTCTGGTGATGAACAAGAGCCAGCAGGTTTTAATTTAGGTATTCAACCGTATTTATATGAACCTTACTGTTCAGGAAGTGAGTCTGAACCGACACTGCAGAGGAGGGAGGATATTAGTCAGGAAAAGTCATGGAACCCGATCTATCTCGTTTACAGAGCACTGATTGGTATTTTTTTAATTAATGTATCTAATAATTATTCAACATTAATTATAGTTTAAAAATATGAGTACCTTTGAAGTATCTGTACTTTTTTAACGTTTATTTTAACATGAAAAACATTCTTATTTCCACAGATGTAATGTGCATGTGTAAATACACTGAATGTTCACTATATCTTGAGAGTATATTTATGAATTATCACTTCAAAAATGAATTTTCACTGAAATTATGTCTGAATTACATCAGTGCATTTAATGATTACTGCTTACTTACTTACTTACAGCCTAGTTTTATCATAAAAATATTTTGAATTCAATGAAAACACAAAACAATTGTATTGTTTTATAAATATTTCTCCACTGTAAATAAAGCAACGATCTGATATAATCACAAAATTATATAAATATATGCTGGTGGAGATTCTCTGTCGTCCAGGACATCATAAAATCAAAAAAAGTGTTCAATACAGAAACAACTGGACTTTATTTGTTACATAAAATGTTTCACCCTCTATCCAATTGAATTGAGAAAGCCCTATGGATAGAGAGCGAAACGTTTTCTGTTACAAATAAAGTCCAGTTGTTTTTGTATTGAACACCTTTTTTATCATATAAATATATCTTTATAATTTACAAGAGTACATATAAAAATAAACATTATGTAATTTGTTGGTTTTTAATTAAAAAAGTTTAAAGGTTCAGTCTGCAGTTTCTGTAGAACATCAGCACTTAGAAAAAATTTCAACAAGCAAAGCATTCTGATCCCTCCCCCTCAGAGCCATGTATGGCTCTGCCCCCTTGTGGTTCAAATTCAAGCTCTGTTTTTATTGGCTGATTCAAATTCAAGCTCGGTTTTTATTGGCTGGTTACAAACTTTGTTTTTATTGGCTGGAAAATGGCGGGTCACTTTTTCTTTTTAGAAATGCTTATTTACCACCTGGAGAAGCAAGGGGACAATATTTTTTTTTGTTTTTTTCAGAGATTACCTCTCTAACATCAATCTAGTGACAGAGTGAAGAAATATGTTAAACATATATTGTTAGAAAAGTTACATATAGCAGCTTTAAACACATATATTACATTATTTTTAAGATGTTAAACAAATGGTACATTGACAATTTACACATTTTACAAAATTTAATGACACCAAAAAATTCTCTGTTTGACATTTGGTTTTTTTCTAATTTAAATTTATTAAAAACAAAAAACAAAATATCAGAAATGTATGAATCTGTACAAAATCAACTAAAACATCTTTATTTTACAGAGTTCTATGGAGTTCCACTTCGATCATGTGTTGTGACTAGGATCCGCAACACTTTTCCAGCAGCAGGAGTCTACACTGGCTTCAAGTGCCCCATGTTGAATGATTACTGGTATCTGGAACGTCTCTCTGGAACTGCTGTGTAAATATCTGGATGCTGAGTGGAGGTGGCACGTGAACTTCATCTCCAGGCTGGTCATCTGATTCACCTGCGCAGAGATCAATTACCTCCTTCCTAACAGCTTCCACATAGCCTGTCAAAGGCAAACAACAAACAAACAAACAAACAAACAAACAAACAAACAAAAAAACATTATTTTTCAAAATACCTTTGTTCTTTGTGCCCTTTCTTAAACAAACTTGTACTCTGACAGATCTTGAATTTTACCTTGTTTGTGTGGTTTGAGAATTCTAAGAAAACGGAAATAAAATTATATATTTCAGAATCACGATTTACATAATTTTTTTTTTTACTATTCAGCAAGTTTTAATTGCGATTTGAACAACAGTTGAACAACTGGGAGATAAAGTTAGGGAGGCCAGACTGAGATGGTTTGGACATGTCCAGAGGAGGGACAGTGGGTATATTGGTAGAAGGATGTTAGAAATGCAGCTGCCAGGAAAAAGACAAAGAGGGAGGCCAAAGAGGAGATATATGGATGCAGTTAGAGAGGACATGAAGGTAGTTGGAGTGAGGACAGAGGATGCAGAGGACAGAGTGAGGTGGAGGAGGATGACTCGCTGTGGCGACCCCTGAAAAGGGAAAAGCCGAAAGAAGAAGAAAGTTTTGGTTTACCTATATCTTGCCATGAAACATGCAGCACAGCTCTCCCAGATCTCAGCCGCTCATCACCAGGTGCACGGTGCTCCCGCTCTCTGGCGGGCAGGAGGCGGCAAATGCAACAGGGGTTGTCGAGTTCGGCGTGCTGGGGGCCCAGGCATCCCTCGCAGATTTGGTGCAAGTCGAAGCTTCGGACGAGGGCGACCTGGCATGCTGGACATGTTCTGGCCATCTTCTGTTTTTTTTTAGTAGGTCTTCAGTCGAAGGCTGGATGACAAAGGGAGGCGATTGGGAGATCCTTCATGAATTGATTAGATCCCATGATTTAATTTGCATTTATGAAATGAGTAAATAAGAAAATTAACAGTGCTTTTCATAAGGTTGAGTCTAACAACAAATAATTTTATGAGTTTGTTTCATCAAAATAAAGTAACTTTTGTCAATATAAGCAGTAGACGTTTTAATCTTGCTCTAATAATTTTATTTTATGCTCTATCAATGGAAAACTTTTTAATACACGATACAGCTTTGAAAAAAACGTGCTGGAGGTTCATGTGGGTTTATTCTTCCTAGCAAATTTATAATTTTAAGACAGTCAATCGTCCAAAACTCTCATTAATAAACCCTCACGGAATTAATAAACTTACTGATGTTGCTTGATCGCGCAGACATCATTTACAAATACATAACAAGCTACGTGGGTGTACTGATGTCGGCTAGTTTGATAGCAGCAAACAAACACAACTTATTCTTAGTACTTGAATGTATTAAAGCAATCAAAGGGTTATTATTCATCAAATACAGTTATTGGACACTCGATCAATGGAAAAGTGATTTTGACACGGTTTATTTCATAAACAGTTGCTAAGTGGGGTTAGCTTTGTGATGTGGGTCTTTGTTGTTGTGCTAACGCTAAGCTAACAGCAAGGCCCGGTCGCGTTTGAGATTTATAATTTTAAGACAGTAAATCATCCAAAACACTCATTAATAAACCCTCCATGAATAAAAAAAAATTACTGATGTGTTACCTGATCGGCAGTAAGATGGTCGCTGCAGACATACGATTCTTTAGTAGGACACCATCGGTCCCTCGTTCTCTGTACTTGTCCATTCTAGGCAAAGTTTCTCATCTTTTGGGAATTTGTGAAGGCTCACTTGTTCACTGCTGATATTAGAACACACAAATGCGCTACAACGTGACGGCATTTTTCAAGTTACACAAAAAAAGAGGCGATCTTTCAGAAAAAGAATCTGTATGGCAAGCAGTTAACACACCAGACAAATGTGCAAGGCTTTGCCTTCTGCCTGTTTGCACGTCACTGATGACGTTTTGCGGAAATGCGCAGATTTTTAGGGGCGTGTCCCAGAGAAAAAACTACCATAACTTGGAATGAAATTTTAATATATTTATAATTTATTTTGCAAAAACGAACAGAGCTGAATGATATAAGATATATATGTTGTGACAAATATGCAAATTTCCAACATCATGTCACACAATCTCTTGTATTGTATTGTTTGGGGGAAAGCATGTAAAACAATTACAAAGCCTATTTTTGTATTACAGAAAATAGCTGTAAGAATTATCACTAGAAAACATTACTGTCTAGTACATTATTTTATCAACTGAAGTTATTGAAGTTCCGTGATTTGGTAGATTATAATATTTTATCAGTTATGTATAGGGCTCAGACTAACACATTACCTTTAAATATCCAAATGCATTTTGTGTTGTTATAATCTTAAGGGGACAGAGATATTTGTAAAACCAAAATTTAGAACTAGTTTGAAGGGACGGTCTACCTCAATCCAGGGAATTGGATTATGGAATAGTTTGGAGAATGAAGTTAAAAATGTCAAGTCAATGTGTACATTTAAGAAAATGATCAAAACCAAATTGTAAAACAAAAAAACAAAAATGAAGTAGCTTAATGAGTATTGTTTTACGAGTTAGAAAATTAGAAAGAGTTATTCATTTTGAACTGTTACTTGAACCGTTTACATATATATGCAATTTATCTTTTTCAACAGGAATATTTCCAGATAACATGAAAGTAGCAAAGGTAATTCCTCTTTTTTAAAATGGTGATAAATGTGTATTCAATAATTATAGGCCAATATCCTTATTACCACAGTTCTCAAAAATTCTAGAAAAACTATTTGTGACCAGATTGGATCAATTTATTGATAAACAAAATATTTTAAGTAGCAGTCAGTATGGGTTTAGAGAAAAAAACTCTACGTCAATGGCTCTCATGGATTTAATGGAACAAATAACTAATGCTGTCGATCATAAACAGTTCTGTGTTAGTGTTTTTGTTGATCTAAAAAAAGCATTTGATACCATTGACCACACCATTCTCCTTGAAAAACTAAATAAATATGGTGTTAGAGGACCAGCATTACAGTGGGTATCTAGCTATTTGAAGGACAGGAAACAGTTTGTGCAAATAAATGATGTTAGATCTGACCTCCGTGATATCACTTGTGGAGTTCCTCAGGGTTCTGTGCTTGGACCAAAGTTATTTATTTTATATGTGAATGACTTGGTAAATGTGTCAGGACTACTTAAATGTGTTCTTTTACATGATGTTTCCACGTCAGTGGAAGCTAGCACTTTGAGATTTTCATTAATGAAAAGTGCGTTATAAATTGAATTCATTATTATTATTATTATTATTCTTTTTGCCGATGACACCACATTTTTCTGTTCGGGTAATGACATAAAACAGATTTTGGATATGATGAAAACAGAATTTATAAAAATACAAACTTGGTTTAAATTAAACAAATTATCTTTGAATTTAGATAAAACTAATTACATGATATTCAGTAACAAAAAGAGAATTGTTGATGACGATCCATTTGAAATTGAAGATGTTGTGATCTGTAAAGTGAGTGAAGTGAAGTTTCTGGGTGTTATCATTGATGACAAACTGACGTGGAAACATCATGTAAATTCCATTTAAAAAAATAGCTAGATCAATTGCAGTATTGTATAAAGTCAGGGATTTTTTAATTGATAAAGCTTTACATATGTTGTATAACACAATCATTGCTCCACATTTAATCTATTGTATTGAGGTTTGGGGAAAAGCGTGCAAAACTATTACAAAGCCTGTTTTTATTTTACAAAAGAGAGCTGTAAGAGTAATCACCAGAAAACATTTCAGTCACCCATCAAACACTTTGTTTCTTCAGCTAAACTTATTGAAATTCCAGGAATTGGTAGAATATAGTATTTTATCAGTTATGTATAGGGCTCATAATAACACATTACCTTTAAATATCCAAAGAAATTTTATAAAAAGACAAAGTTATTACAATCTCAAAGGGACAGAGATATTCATCAAACCACAATTCAGAACCAGCTTAAAGGGACGGTCTACCTCAATTCAGGGAGTTCGATTGTGGAATGCTCTGGAGAGTGATGTTAAAAATGAAAAATCAATGCATACATTTAAGAAAAAGGTCAAAAAGGACTTGCTCAAAAACTATATATGATGTAACCTTGCGTGTTTGTGTATTACACCTATGTTGTTGGACAAAGTCTACAGTTCTTCCAATAAATTGCGTGTTTAATAATTCTCTTAATGAAAAACTACAATCAGGTAACATTAAATATTTAGGTGTTAATATCTCTCCTAAATTGGAAGATTTAATAAAATTAAATCATATCCCACTATTAAA
Organism: Garcialebias charrua; assembly: GCA_038048925.1. Lineage (NCBI taxonomy): Eukaryota > Metazoa > Chordata > Actinopteri > Cyprinodontiformes > Rivulidae > Garcialebias > Garcialebias charrua. The sequence goes on from JBBPBX010013452.1 coordinate 28,886, forward strand.
GAAAATTGAAGACGATCTTACTAGATGGAGATCTCTACCCATATCACTTATGGGAAGAGTTGCCTCAGTAAAAATGATGGTGCTGCCGAGAATAAATTATTTATTTACAATGATTCCAAATAAACCTTCAACTGAATGGTTTAAGTCACTAGACTCCTCTATATCTAAATTCCTTTGGAAAAATAAAACTCCACGTATTAGTTTAAAAACATTACAGAAATCTAAAGATACCGGAGGATTAGAACTTCCAAACTTTTATTACTATTATTTAGCCAACAGGTTAAAATATATATCAAAGTGGTTAAAACCGAATGCACTAGATGAAACTTGGATAGATATAGAACAAACTTTATGTAATGATATTAGGATTTCAGATCTACCATTTATCAGTACAGTTTTAAAAAGACATGTCTGCTTTAAGAGCATCAATATTAGCTCATCTCTGATGGCATGGTGGGAGTATCTGAAAATGACAAAGTCTTCACTTCTCCCATGTACACATACACCTCTCTGGAACAATCCTGACATTCAACAAGAAAATAATATGTTAAATTTCCCAGGTTGGAGAATGAAAGGAATTGATTGTCTGGAACACATATTTGAGGGCATAGACTTTATTCCATTTAATAAATTAATAATACAATATGACATTGATAATAAATATTTCCTACAATACCAACAAATTAAGTCAATTGTAAAAAAGAAATTTAAGCTTAAAAAAACATTGTTGGAAACACCAACATGTGTGTTAGAGTTTATTAATTTTCAACCACCTAAATTATTATCTAAAATATACAAAAAATTATCTAGAATCGATGACTCGATAGCACTACCTGTTGAAAAATGGGAGTCAGATTTATCAATCAACTTCGAACAAAAAATTTGGTCTCAAGTATGTTCAAATACTTTTAAATTGACTAGAATCTCCAATTTACAATTAATACAATATAAGGTTCTCTATAGAGTACATTATACAGGTCAGCGGATGTTTAAGATGGGCTTTACAACATCTAACAACTGCTCACAGTGCATAAGTAATATACCTGATGATTATATTCACGCACTCTGGTTCTGTCCACCCGTTCAGAGGTTCTGGGTACAGGTATGTGAAGACTTGTCTAAATGTTTGAAAGTTAATATCCCACTCTCTCCATCTGTTTGCTTATTGGGTATCTTTGAAGATGTTATACTGGAAAAAAATACATCCTATATGCTTTTCACTGCCTTATGCATCGCAAAGAAAACCATACTCGTAAATTGGAAAAATAAAAATAATCTTAGCATTAATCAGTATAAAAATCTTCTGTTAGATCATATTAGTCTTGAAACAGCATCTGCCGACACATCGGATCAATCTATTTGGCATTCTTTGATCGGCTCCGTTACGTAGTGAGGGTGGGGGGTCTGGGATCTGGCCTTGTGGGGCATTGGGGCTGGTGGGGGGGGTTGGGGTTTGGGGCGCCGGGGGGTTGGGGCTGCTTGGGCGGGGAGGACCCTGTCTTCGACCTGGGGAGGACCGGGGGGGTTCTGGGGGATGTCTGCTAGGGGCGGCATGCGGGCCCACGGGTGGTCGGTAGCGGCGGTCATGGGTCACCGGTCGGTGACCCGGCTGTGCTGGGGTGGTTTCGGGGCGGGTGCCGAGGGCTTGGGACTCTGGGGGCGAGTCGCCCCCGGGCTTGGACCTGGTGGGGATCGGGGGGTCTTGGGCTCTGGCGGGCGGGTCGCCGGGTTATGGGCTGGCTGGCGCTCTGGTGCCCGGCTCTGGCCGGGGGCCCTCGGCTCGCTGGTGGGTTGGGGGTTCATGTGCTGGGGGGTTGGGTGTTTGGGGGTGTGACTGGTGGCCAATGGGAGGGGGCGGGCAAACCCAGCCTGGGTGTCTAATGTGTTATATGTTCTGAAAGCTATTAATATGAAGGGTGGGTGTAGTATTTCTTCTGGGGTGGGGACCAAGTGGATGTCCTTGATGATGGTCTTGGACTATGCTTGGCCGGTGAGCGGGCCCTGGTTGGGGCCTGTTCTCAGTGCTTCCTGGCTCTGTCGGCGGTTGGACGGGCGCTCTTGGTAGTGTCGTCCTTGTGGGCTGACTGCGGTTCGCAGGGGTCGTGGCGGCCCTGGTGGGTGTGGGCTGTTGGTTCTGCTTTGGCGGCCCTCGGGGCCGTGTCCCTCTCTGGTCTTGGCTCAATGGCCTGGCGGTCGGAGAGGTGTTTCCACTACCTCGCTCCTTGGGTGGACCTTGGCGAACTGGGGGGGGGTACGCAGGGTCAGCGGGGGAGCTGACTCGCTGTGGGAGCATTGTTCCTGCAGATATTTTCTCCCCATCCCTCACCACGCACCTCCGCCCTCTTCATCTTAAATTAATACATGTAGGGAATTTGAGTCTCGGGTGTGCTGCAATGGTTCTACATCTCTGTTGTACAGAGCACCTGGGACTCAATTTTATATACACTTTAGACATTCATTCATAAACATCTTCATAAAAGTCACATATAGGGAAGGAGTGAGCACATGGTTATGGGTGGCGGGATGACATCACTCTCGCCCCCATTCCTGTGCTCACTCAACATTATGCATTTAGACAATAAGGGCCTGGGTTAGAGTTGGAGTGGAGGGGAAACTGGTATAATGCCAGCCTTTGCTCCTTCTCTTTCCCTTTTAATTACACTTTAGAACAACACTCACCAACAGTACATTTGGGGACGGGGGTGTGTGTGTCGGGGTCTTGATTTGTTAATTTCGATTTTATTTATTTATGTATTTATTTATATATATATATTATTTATTTATTTTTCTCTTACCCCCCCTGGTTGCCTGGCGGACATTCTGGGGATGGGCTGTCAGGGGTTGTGCTGGGGTGTGGGGGGGTTCGGGGCCTGCGGATTCGCCGTGGGCGGGGCTGGCAGTGCGCTCCCCCTGGGGCTGCTTGGACTCGAGTGTCCTGTCCTGTCGGCAGGGCGCGGGATGGGCCGGATCTTGGATATCTGCTACTCTCCACCCCAGAATGAATGGGCCTACCTCCTGGGTTTGGATGTGGGCTGCCCCATGCAGGGAGCAGGTACATGTCTTGGACCTAGGGGGTATAGAGTGTGCATCGGGATTATGAATGGAACATGTCGTTATTGTTTGTCTTGTGTGACTGAGGGTGAGGATGAGGGTGGGTCTGAATGAGTATATCTGTGTATGAATGTTTAAGTGTCAGGCTGGGTTTTGGACTACCCCCTCTCTGATACTTCCGAGGCTACTCAGTGTCGCGCTCCTGCCACATGGCCCCCCCTGGTAGGTGTTCCCTTGCCTGCGGGCGTGCTTGGGGCCCTCACTATCTGGGGTTGGGCGCTTGGGCGTTTGTCGGCTCGGCCTGGTGGCTGCCTGGTGGGGCTCGTGCCCTCTGGTCCGGTCGGGTCTGGGCCCGAGGGGTGGGCGTCCCCGGTGCCCGAGCCTCGGTGACCGGCCCTGGGGCTACGTCGGCGCGGCGGGCTCCGGCGGGGGCCTGTGAATTTGTCGCGGGCGACACCGGGGGGTCATTGTATGTGGTCGCTGGTAGGGGTTCGTCCGGTTCTTCCCCTTGGTAGGATCTGGGGAGTGGGCTAGTGGCTCGTCCTGTTCGGGCAGTCCTGGGGACTCTGGGCTCGGGGTCCTTCCTGGGGTCTTGGGCTTTGATCGCTCCTTCGTCTGCCTCGGGCTTTGGGGGGACGGATCTCTGATGCTTCACAGTCGCTACTAAATGTTCTATTGGAGGAACCTTATACACTTATGCATGCTCACAACCACACACAAATGGATGCAGGGATGTATATATATATATATATATATATATATATATATATATATATGCAGATATGTAGATGGGTATATAAATGAATATAAAAGTATATGTATGTATACTACTGTATATATATATCTGTAGATATGTAGATGGGTATATATATAAATGAATATAAAAGTATATGTATGTATACTACTGTATATATATAGTTGTAGATATGGGTATGTGTATTTATAGAATTCTACTGCAAGCTCATGAATATTATTAGTCTTTATGCATGTATGTTCCATTGTTGTGTTCTGTCATGTGCTTTGCAGGATTGTGGACGGAGGTTGGGTGTGTTTGCCTTGTGCTCTTTTGGTTGATAATTGTTGATTTGTTGCCTTACTTTCTCTTTTCTTTCTTTCTCTTAAAAAAAAAAATAAATATATATATATATATATATATATATAATATATATATATATATATATATATATATATATATATATATATATATTGGAGTGAGAGGATGGCTAAAAGGTGTGAAGGGAGGCCATCTATAAATGGAAAAAAAAAATTGAAGATGTTGTGATCTGTAAAGTGAGTGAAGTGAAGTTTCTGGGTGTTATCATTGATGACAAACTGACGTGGAAACATCATGTAAATTCCATTAAAAAAATAGCTAGATCAATTGCAGTATTGTATAAAGTCAGGGATTTTTTAATTGATAAAGCTTTACATATGTTGTATAACACAATCATTGCTCCACATTTAATCTATTGTATTGAGGTTTGGGGAAAAGCGTGCAAAACTATTACAAAGCCTGTTTTTATTTTACAAAAGAGAGCTGTAAGAGTAATCACCAGAAAACATTTCAGTCACCCATCAAACACTTTGTTTCTTCAGCTAAACTTATTGAAATTCCAGGAATTGGTAGAATATAGTATTTTATCAGTTATGTATAGGGCTCATAATAACTCATTACCTTTAAATATCCAAAGAAATTTTATAAAAAGACTCAATTTTATATACACTTTAGACATTCATTCATAAACATCTTCATAAAAGTCACATACTGTATAGGGAATGGAGTGAGCACTATGGCTATGGGTGGCGGGATGATATCAATCTCGCCCCCATGCCTATGCTCACTCAACATTATGCATCTAGACAATTAGGGCCTGGGTTAGAGTTGGAGTGGAGGGGAAACTGGTACAATGCTAGCCTTTGCTCCTTCTCTTTCCCTTTTAAGTACACTTTACAACAACACTCACCAACAGTACATTTGGGGACGGGGGTGTGTGTGTCGGGGTCTTGATTTGTTAATTTCATTTTTATTTATTTATGTATTTATTTATATATATATATTATTTATTTATTTTTCTCTTACCCCCCTGGTTGCCTGGCGGACATTCTGGGGGTGGGCCGTCAGGGGTTGTGCTGGGGTGTGGGGGGGGTTCGGGGCCTGCGGGTTCGCCGTGGGCGGGGCTGGCAGTGCGCTCCCTCTGGGGCTGCTTGGACTCGGGTGTCCTGTCCTGTCGGCAGGGCGCGGGGTGGGCCGGATCTTGGACGTCTGCTGCTCTCCACCCCAGAATGAATGGGTCTACCTCCTGGGTTTGGATGTGGGCTGCCCCATGTAGGGAGCAGGTACATGTCTTGGACCTAGGGGGTATAGAGTGTGCATCGGGATTATGAATGGAGCGTGTCGTTATTGTTTGTCTTTCTGTGACTGAGGGTGAGGATGAGGGTGGGTCTGAATGAGTGTGTCTGTGTATGAATGTTTAAGTGTCAGGCTGGGACTTGGACTGCCCCCTCTCTGATACTTCTGAGGCTACCCAGAGTCGCGCTCCTGCCACGTGGCCCCCTGGTGGGTGTTCCTCTGCCTGCGGGCGTGCTTGGGGCCCTCACTATCTGGGGCTGGGCGCTTGGGCGTTTGTCAGCTCGGCCTGGTGGCTGCCTGGTGGGGCTCGGGTCCTCTGGTCCTGTCGGGTCTGGACCTGAGGGATGGGCGTCCCCGGTGCCCGAGCCTCGGTGACCGGCCCTGGGGCTACGTCGGTACGGCGGGCTCCGGCGGGGGCTTGTGTATTGTCGCTGTTGACACCGGGGGGTCATTGTGTGTGGTCCCTGGTGGGGTTCGTCCGGTTCTTCCACTTGGTCGGATCTGGGGAGTGGACGAGTGGCTCGTCCTGTTCGGGTGGTCCTGGGGACTCTGGGCTCAGGGTCCTTCCTGGGGTCTTGGGCTTTGATCGCCCCTTCGTCTGTCTCGGGCTTTGGGGGGACGGGTCTCTGATGCTTCACATTCGCTACTAAATGTTCTATTGGAGGAACCTTATTCACTTATGCATGCTCACAACCACACACAAATGGATGCAGGGATGTATATATAGATGTATGTAGATGGGTATATAACTGAATATAAATATATATGTATGTATATTGTATATATATTTGTAGGTATGGGTATGTGTATTTATAGAAATCTACTGCAAGGTCATGAATATTATCAGTCTTTATGTTTGTATGTTTAGTTGCTGTGTTCTGTCATGTGCTTTGCAGGATTGTGTACGGAGGTTTGGTGTGTTTGCATTGTGCTCTTTCTGTGGATAATTGTTGTTTTGTTGTCTCACTTTCTCTTTTCTTTCTTTCTTTCTCTCTATTAAAAAAAAAAAAAAAAAAAAATACATATTGGAGTGAGAGGATGGCTATAAGGTGTGAAGGGAGGCCATCTATAAATGAAAAAAAAAAGAAAAATCAATGCATACATTTAAGAAAAAGGTCAAAAAGGACTTGCTCAAAAACTATATATGATGTAACCTTGCGTGTTTGTGTATTACACCTATGTTGTACTTATGATGTAGCTTAGTGCGTTTGTGTATTACAGTTAGAAAAATTAAGTAGAGTTATTCATTTTGTGAAGCAGTTTGTGTATTACAGTTAGAAAAATTAAGTAGAATTATTCATTTTTGTGATGTATTTTGTGTATTACATTTAGGAAAATTAAGTAGAATTATTCATTTTGTGAACATCTTGATGTTGTGCCATCTTTTAATTTGTGTATTACAGTTAGAAAAATTAAGTAGAATTATTCATTTTATGATCTAGTTTGTGTATTACAGTTAGGAAAATTAAGTAGAAAAAAAATAATAAAAAAATAGGAAAATTAAGTAGAAAAAAAAAATTAAGTGTGATGTATTTTGTGTATTAGTTAGAAAAATTGTGTATTAGTTAGAAAAATTAAGTAGAATTATTCATTTTGTGATGTAGTTTGTGTATCACAGTTAGAAAAAGTAAGTAGAATTATGGGTGATGTAGTTTGTGTATTACAGTTAGAAAAATTAAGTAGAATTATTCATTTTGTGATCTAGTTTATGTATTAGTTAGGAAAATTAAGTAGAATTATTCATTTTGTGATGTAGTTTGTGTATTACAGTTAGAAAAATAAGTAGAATTATTCATTCTGTGATGTTGCTTGAAGGTTATCATTGGTTGAACAAACTGTGAAATAAGGGGCAGATATAATAAGATTTCATCTTCTTTCTGCTCCCTTCATTTTATCCTACTTGTATTCTTGTATCTGATGAAACTGTCTTGTATTGTTCTTTTAAAATGAATGAATAAACATCAATCAATCAAAAAAGATAATTATTGTTTGAACTGATTGTTTAAAAAAGGGGCAGATGTAATATAATTTTTTTTCTTCCTTCTGCTACCTTTCATTTTGTTTTGTATTCGTATTCGTATAGGTATGTATATTCGTATAGTCTAAGTCTACAATATGGGATTGTTTTGTATTGTATTTTAAAATGAATAAACTTATAAATAAATAAATAAAAAATAAATTAAATAAATAAATAAACATGTCATACACGTTAGCTTAACATGTTATACACATTAGTTTAACATGTTGTACATGTGAGCTTAAAGGTCCACTGACATGATTTTTCTACTATTCATCAAATTGCTCAATATATATATATATATATATATATATATATATATATATATATATATATATATATATATATTATCATTTAAATATGTTCGTTTTTGCAAACAAAATGATAAATCACTTTAATTTTGCTTTAAAAGTGATTTTGAACTTCAAGCCGTGTTTAATCATGGGAAATCCGATTACACACGAACGCACCATCTGTGACGTAGTGTGCAGAGTGTGAGGCAGAGGGCTCTGGTCTCTTTAATAGCGGACATTTTAAAACCCGACAAATTTAGCAATCTATGTGAAGATTTGAGCTATTTGTCTTCATTTTGGGAAGCAGAAAATAGTTTGGGTGATGGAACAAGAAACAGCTGGTTATAATTTAGGTCTGATGCTGTATCAGACTTACCTTCATGTGGAGCTGCTCACACCCGCGCACCGTGACAAGCCCAGAGCACTGCCTCACACTCTGCACACTACGTCACAGATGGTGCGTTCGCGTGTAATCGGATTTCCCATGATTAAACACGGCTTGAAGTTCAAAATCACTTTTAAAGCAAAATTAAAGTGATTTATCATTTTGTTTGCAAAAATGAACATATTTAAATGATAAAATATATATATTTTGAGCAATTTTATGAATAGTAGAAAAATCATGTCAGTGGATCTTTAACATATTATATACACATTAGTTTAACATGTTTACATGTTAGCTTAACATGCTATACATGTTAGTTTAACATGTTATAATAAATAAATAAATGTCACATTTTTGTCATCTGTGTATGTTTCCCATACAAGACGAAATTCGTCTCTGCATATAACCCAACCACCACCAGGTGGTGCAGTGGGCAGCCATAGAAAGCGCCCGGGGAGCTGGGGAAATAGGTGTGCACTCATAGACACCCCAAGGTGTGTAGTGGCCGGGGTTTGAACCTGGGTCCTTCGGGTCCCAAGTCGGCAGCCCTGCCTCTACACCATCCATGTTAGCTTAACACGTTATACACATTAGCCTAGCACGTTATACATGTTAGTTTAACATATTATTCATGTTAGCTTAACATGCTATATATGTTGGTTTAACATGTTATACATGTTGGCTTAACATGCTATACACATTAGTTTAACATGTTTTACGTGTTAGTTTAACATGTTATACATGTTAGCTTAACATATGTACACATTAGCTTAAGATATTATACACATTAGCTTAACATGTTATACACATTAGCTTAACATGTTATACACATTAGCTTAACATGTTAAACATGTTAGGGGCAATATACAAAACAAAGTTATATACTGTATTTGCATTTCTAAGTCTTCAGTCTAGTTCTGGAAACAATGACAAAAAATGTTTTAAAAGATTTGTGTAATATGTTTAATTTCCTTAAATCTTGTTGATAAGTTTCTGATTTTTTAATAAAAATCTATAAACAAATAAGTAAATAAATAAACAAGGATTGTTTATTATTTAACTAAGGATATTGGGGGCCTGATAGAGATTGTCTAAGGACCACTTTTGGCCCTCGGGCCTTAAGTTGCCCACGTCTGCTGTAGATGGATGTAAACTGTAAATAAACCAGAGGAATACTGGCTGTCAGAGGAATCTAAACGACTCAAACACAAATACTTATTGGCTTTTATTGTGATAAAAATCAGCCACATCTTATTTCTTATCATTTCAACCTTCAGTTTATGGTTTGAATCGGACAAAGCCCAAACGTGACATTCAAAGACCTGACCTGAACAGGCCGGGTCGTTTGGCCTACAGAGATCTCACAATTTAAAGCGTCAACCCTAAAAGTTAAAGCATGAAAGGAGACATTCATTAATCATCCTTTTGTTATGCTAGGAGCAGGAGGGTGGGAGAGGAATCCAGTGTTTATAACGCCGGCGTGCCCCTATGGAAGAGCTGTCAGCACGTATGGGCGCTGATGGAGGACGCGGGTGGAGCAGGGTGGTGGTGCGGTTACAGCAGCTTGTGACTGATCAGCTCTGGCTCAGAGGGAGCTTTCAGGGCTTCGCCGCTGCTTCCCTCCGATGTGTGTGAGCGTTTTGAGGCCTGGTGGAAAACCGTGCGTTACCTTTTGATGAGAGGGGCTCAGCCAGGAGGCGTCCATGTTTAATGCCACCCACTAACAGAACAGCCCCACATATCACAAGAAAGCACTTTTTTCTACTTCCTCTATTTTTTTTATTCATTAATTTTTACTTTTAGAAAAGCTTACTTTTTTTATTGGTTTGTTTGTACAAAGGGTGGCTCACTTGGACAGCATGAATAGTGTATTGTTACGTATGTTCATAAATGTGGGTTTATAATACCTCACTATCGCTCCATTCTAACTTACAAAGTACATCAACTAAATATTTCTGCATTCACTGATACAGTTTCCAAGACAAGAAAATAGAAAATAAAAAACAGACAAACCTTCCATGTTGCTGCGTTGCGCCTAAAATATGCAAACATTCGTGTGAACCAGTTGTAGATTTCATTTAGTGTTAGCTGCTTTTCTGGAGATTCGAGGATCGCCTGGACAGAAACAAACACTGTCACTTTTTCCTACTTCACAAAACGGTTAATAATTGATGGAGAACAGNNNAACAGGCCAAGTGTACTCAGAAGAGTGGAGCGCTTTCAATTCAAAACGGCACATTTGAATACATCTGTCTTTGTGGGTGTAAATGAAGGGCGAGCAAAAACATTTCTCAGGCAGATTACAGGCTGGCAATTATGGACGGCTCAGATTAATTCCTGAGATCCCAGATTACTGCGGTCAGCATTAATTGACTGGTCATCTTAAAACAGGTTCATCCCCACTGTTGTGTGAAATGAATTTGGTGGCAGTCGCAGCCGCTGAAATGCCTGATCCAACTAAATGCTAATATGTGGCTCTGTTTTGGGTCCTGCCTTCCTGCAGTCATGAACGTGGACTAACACCTCCATTTAAACATGTTCTGATGTGAGCAGTGGACGCAGGGTGTGAACGTCTCATTCAGTCGAAATACAGCGGATGACAAATAACATCAGTACATTTATACATTCAATGTATAGCCTGAATCTTTATCCTTTAATATCCAAGCCTATAAGAATTACATGTCATAGTGCCACTACAATTGATAATTTTTTCACAAATATAACAAATGGGGATGTAATGGGTGGTATTCTTACTACTGACCTAAGTGATCACTTGCCCATTTTTACAATCTATAAAAATGATCAGAATACCATAAGAGCAGTCAAAAGGAAGAAAAAAATAATAAACACATCCAAACAAGCGTTAGACAGATTAAAGGAAGATTTAGATAAACAAACTTGGGAAAATGTGTATGTTGAAGATGTGAATTCATCATATAATGAGTTTATGAATATTCTAGAAACTCTATATGAAAAAAATTGTATGCAAATAAATTTTCCCAGGAAAAACACTGTTGACCAACCATGGATGACTAAGGGATTGAGAAATGCTTGTAAAAAAAAGAATTATCTGTATTCATGTTTTCTGAAATCAAGAACACAAGAATCTGAAGAAAAATATAAGAGGTATAAAAACAAATTGGTTGGGATTATAAGGAAACACAAAAAGGAATATTATAGTGGTTTATTAAGTAAAAGTAATGGTGATATGAAAGCTACATGGCGAGTGATGATTGATGTTTTGAAGAACCATAAGTCAAAGATGGGTATTTCACAACATTTTGTAAAGGATAATGATGAAATTCATGACGACATTGAAATTGCAAATGGATTTAATCAATACTTTGTGAATATTGGATCAGTCCTTGCAGATAAAATACCTAAGTTAAATGATACAGTGAACCACTCAATTATTAACTGTGTAAATAGTATTTTTCTTAAGGAAATCGACAAAGAAGAATTAATGAATGTGGTTAAACTTTTTCAGACAAGAGATCCAAAGACTGGGTTGATATGGACATGAAGCTTGTGAAGAATATCATGAGTCATATCGTTAAGCCATTTACATATATATGTAACTTATCATTTTCGACAGGAACATTTCCAGAAAATATGAAAACTGCTAAAATAGTACCTCTCTTTAAAGATGGTGATAAAGGTATATTCAACAACTATAGACCAATATCCCTATTGCCACAGTTTTCGAAGATTTTAGAAAAATTATTTGTGCTAAGATTAGATGAATTCATTGAAAAACAAAATATCTTGAGTGAGAGTCAATATGGATTCAGAAAACAAAACTCTACGTCAATGGCTATCATGGAATTTATGGAACACATAACTACGGCTATTGACCAAAAGCAAAATTGTTTAAGTGTTTTTGTTGATTTAAAGAAAGCTTTCGATACTATCGATCATGATATTCTCATTGACAAATTGAGTAAATACGGTATCAGAGGACTAGCATTGCAGTGGGTATCCAGTTATTTGAAAAATAGAAAACAATTTGTGCAGATAAATGATGTAAGATCCGACCTCTGCAATATTACCTGTGTAGTCCCTCAGGGTTCTGTACTTGGCCCCAAACTGTTTATTCTATATGTAAATGACTTGGTAAAATTGTCAGGACTCCTTAGGTGCACTGCTGGGCAACTGTTGGAATAATTGTAAATACATATTATCACATTTATATGCTTTAATATACTTTGTGTTTAAACTTATTCCTGTATGTGTTCTCTTAACTAATGCCTGTGATGAGTTTGTGTGCAGGAAACCTGTTCGACCGGTAACACACCCTGGGGAAAACTGGCTGTTGGAACAGTGCAGTTGTTTTCCAGTCTATCTTGGAAGAATGTTGTTCTACATGCTGACGTGTACCTATGTGTGAATCAGTCTCCAACATGTTGACGTGTACCTATGTGTGAATCAGTCTCAACCGGTTTTCCCCTCTCCCTTAGCGGTTGAGACATTGTGTAACTAGGGCATTCCTAACTCAATAAAAGGCAAGGAAAAACAGAAAGAGGCAGAGCGGGTTGGCTCTCCTTGCAAGAAAGATACTCAAATCACTTGTGTCTTGTTCTCTGTTTTACAGTGTGGTGTTTTAATAATGTTTGGGGTTTAAACCTGACATTAACTTGGTCCTTCGAGCCGGATTCCAAGATACCTGACGATCCCAGTGGGTGAGTAGGTTACAGGCAAAATCTGTGGCCACAGTATTGATACCCTTTCCGGGACTGGAGTCCTCCTCACTGACTGGGGTCCGACGGTTGACGGAGTCCAGGAGAGACGTGACACAGAGTGGAGTGAGTATCGTTTTATTTTAAAACGAGTGAAGTGTGAAAGCTAGCTGAGTAAAACAAACCCTGACAATTCTAGACTCTATCAGGTAAAAAGAAGTAGTTAAATTCCGCAGGAGGACAGACTCCTTTGACTTAGATAAACAACTAAAAACAGTCAATTAAATTCTGTGTAGGGCGGCGGAGCCCTCTACTTTAAGATAAATAGGAATAAAACAAACCCTGACAATTCTAGACTCTATCAGGTAAAAAGAAGTAGTTAAATTCCGCAGGAGGACAGACTCCTTTGACTTAGATAAACAACTAAAAACAGTCAATTAAATTCTGTGTAGGGCGGCGGAGCCCTCTACTTTAAGATAAATAGGAATAAAAAGAAGCGCTAAAAATGTATGCATGTGTTTGTGAGTGTGAAAAGGAAATAAAAGTACCGCTTGGTTCTTTTGTTTCATACCAAAATAACAGGAAACAAACAGTGAAACCTTTTGGTGTCAGAGGCTAAGAAGAATCCGCTCATTTGAGTTGAAGTGATTCTTGCCATAAGGATCTTTTATCACTGTCCTGTTACTTAAATCCAGTATTAGTCACCCTATGTGAAACCCCCTACTGGATCCAAATCTAGTTCAAAATGGGTAAGGGACAAAGCAAAAATGCTCAAAAATGCATAGACAGTTTAACATGGTATTAAAAAGTAATAAACGTCATCTGACGAGGTATTAAATTTTTTAAAAACCTACACAACTATATTTTTCCCTTTCTGGCGTCTAAAAAAAAAAGGTCTGTGAATTTATTTATCTTTTCTAATTTTATGTTCCAAGTAGGACCTTAGCTAAAACAAAGACGTCATATCGTCAGTCAGTGTGCGCGCGCACCTACAGCTGGCCGAGGCTGATCATGTCTGTAAAAAGAAACAGAAAAGAGGAGCACAACTTTATCCTCCGACATTTAACAAGAAATTTACCTAAACAAGTTTGTTAGCTCGAAATTATAGTAGAGGTGTTTTTCTGTCTGTCATTTTCTTAATAAATGCACTTTAATGGTCGAATTAGCTGCATTTCGCCACCGTGGTGCAGCTTGCTGCTGGATTGAAGGTTCAAGCAGAGAGGTGGGGAGAGTATGGCAGGCCGATTGAGTCATTAATAGCTGGTGAAGATTCTCAGTCATCCAGGACATGGTGAATTCTAAAAAGTGCAATAAAAAACAATAAAGTATAGTATAATAGTATAATAAATAGTATAATAAATAAAGTCCAGTTGTTTTGTCTTGAACTTTTTTAAAATTAGTCATTATAGGCACGTTTTCCTATTACATGATACAACAGCATGCCATACAACTATTACTACAATAGATATCATGAAGTTTTTTTCTTTCAGTCAGAATGAATGAAACGGTCATATTTCAGTGTTATGGTTTATAAATATAGGGAAAAAAATCTATAAATATGTCACTTCGTCCTATAAGTTGTAATGTAAATTATGCACAAAAAAAACCTGCAACTTACAGGATAAAAAAATACATTAGTTGTTATTTTTCTACCTCTCTTTTTGAATTATGCATGTGTTCAGTGTTGAATTATTTTAACTAAACTGTTCTGTTTTCAAGTTTACAGTTTTTGTTTGCCATTAGAGATATGTGTGGGAACAATTAAACTTTTTCTCTTGGGTTAGATTTAAATAACAAGTAGGTCAGTGCTTTTATTGAGGCAAGAAGCAAATTGATGTATCCAGTAATTGTTATAAAACTACATTTACTACCAAAGTTTAGGAAGAAAATGACAGTAATCTATCACTTTACAATTAGTTGCTCTAAACTGAAGTACAACAGGTTGCCGCTACGGTTACAGCTCGGTGCCGTGATGGTATTAAAAAATATTTTGATGGTATTAAAAAGGTATTAAAAGGTATTAAATTCAACTCTGGAATTTCTGCATATACCCTGAGTTTTATAGTCTTTTTGCCTAGCACTTTACATTGAATAGATTTATTAATTATAAAATGCCATTTTATACTACTGTTGGTGTGTATATATAAGCTTGAGTTTGCATCATATGCACTACCCTTTCAAATGATTTACAGTCTTAATAAATTCAAGCCAAATGGAAAATGTAAGCTGTACAACCTCAATATTTACCTGTTTAAATAGAATCTAATGTGTAGCAACAGTTAGGTTCAGACCTTTTACTTCTTCGGTGTAGTTTGAAATGAATGAACTGATTTAGATCTGAACTGTTTTACCTTTGTGCTAAATTCTACATCAGCTTGCACTTCGAGTAAACCCAACCTTAATGCAGTTTTTGAAAGAGTTATAGTGCTGATTCAGCTGCACAAACTTTAATGTCTTAATGTAACTGCTCAAATGTACACATGGCTCGTGACTGTAAAACCATATCAAACACGAATACCCCTGCATGACTAACCGTACCTGAAACTGAAACTAAAACCTATGAGATTGAAACAGAAGCTAAAAATGAGTTAGAACTTTTAAACTTAGAAGAAATCCTTTATCAAGAAAAATTCAGACCAGAAATCGTTCTAATGATCCAAGGAACACCAGTAACCTTCCTGTGTGATACAGGGGCATGTAGAACCACTATAAAAGAGCCAATGCCCTGGATTAAACAAGGAGATAAATTTATAACAGTAAGAGCAGCTCATGGCACTCTGACAACAGTCCCTGAAACTGAACTTATTTGGATCAGAGATCCCAAGGGCAAATCATGTAAAATGTCAGTTCTTCTACTGCCAGACTGCCCGGTAAATTTATTGGGACGGGATGGCCTGGTGGAACTGTCATTGGCATTGATGCCTACAGAAGATGGGCTAACTGTGGTCAGAACCAAGAACACACCCACACCTTCAGCCCTAGCACTGCAGGGTGTGGGTCCGCCTAAGTATTACTACACATTAGATGTGCCAAACAAACCCCCAACTACAACGGGAGCTAAACTCCTGGATGAGGGAAAAAGCACTGTCCAAGTTCAAGACCAGGTGTCACCAGATGACCTCCATGTTACAATGTGGTACAAGAACTCTTCAGACCCTGATGTACCATATAAAGAGGAATTAGACAGAAAAACTCCAGCCAAGATTACCATTTCTTATGTGTAGGGCTGGACGATATGGCCAAAATTTTTATACAAATAAATTGATGTTCACCTTGTATTTGTATTTAGCCTCCAAAAAGATGGAAATCACCATCAAATAAACATAAAATTCTCAACCCAATAATTCTGTCGGGTCATCTGGACAGTTCCAGTTTCCAGATGACCCAACTGAGAATTATTGGATTTGGTACCTGGATTATTGAGTTTAACTTTAAACAAGAACTTTAAAATTTACAGCATTAAATTTCATAGGTAATTAAATAAAACTTTTTGGGTGTCGTTATTGATGAGGAGCTGACATGGAAATCTCATGGAAATTACTTAAGAATAAAAATGGCAAAATCGATTGTATTATTGTATAAAGTGGAATAGTTTTTGAGTGACAGAGTTTTGAATATGTTGTGTGATGTAATGGTTGTTCCGTATTTGGTCTGTTGTGTTGGGGTTTGGGGAAAGGCGTGCGAAGCTTTTACAAATCCTATTTTTGTTTTGCTAAAAGGAGCTGTAGGAGTTGTTATTGGGAAGTGCTGTGGTCACCCAACAGGTATATTGTTTCATCAATTGAAGTTGTTGAGGTGTTATGATTTGGTTGAGCGTAGTATTTTACAGGTCATGTATAGGACAAGAAAGAGAATATTACCCCCAAATATTCAATTACATTTTGTTTAAAAAGTTATTAAACCCTGAAGGGAATGTAAATGTTTGTAAAATCTTCATTTAGAACTAGTGTGAAGGAGCTGAGTTGTAAATCAGGAAACAGGATTGTGTTGACTTGATATCATCATAAACATTTATAAAACTATTTATATGTTTTAAAAGATGATTAAATCAAAGTTGTTGGGAAGGTGTGGTGCAGGTGAAGGTTGTTGTTTGTAGTTATTTTGTATTTTTTGAACAAGGGGCAGATATTATAACACTATTTTCGTCTTTCTGCACCTTTTCATTCAGTGTTTTGTTTTGTTTTCAATAATAAAAAAAAAACATGCAACGCTGGGGCTGTTTGTTTATGTCGTAGTTTCAGGGAAACGTTGGCTCAAACTTTATTCTTCATCTTCTGACTCTCATCATATTTTATCGAGTGGAAACTCTTCAGATTAAACAAGTTAGATGTTTCCACAGCTAGTTAGAACGACTCTCCGTCACGTTTTGAAAAATAAAGAAACCGAGTAGGACTCGCTGCAGAAGAAGCCTGCAGTTTAACAAAACCGAACTACGTCCACACCAACGAATTAGTCTTTCCTCTCATCAGTGATGTCGTCTGCTTTCTCTTCGCTTGTGAAACTTTGTTCAGTCACATTCTGACGGTCATGAGCACTCGTTTGACTCGTTTTGAAGCGAAAACAACGCGCTTTGGAGACTAGCTTAGCTTTTAGCCTGCTACCGCTAACGTCTGCTGCTGGAGTGAGCGCTGCGTAACAACGACGTCACCACGCACGTTTTGTGTCACAGCCTTTTCTGTCCGGGCGCGTTGTTGAAGCAGCCGCTTCAACCCGAACAGAAAGAGAAAAACGTCAGTGAAAAGTTGTAAAATCCTATCGAAATATCGAAAATATGCTTAAACTTCATATCATCGTTATTGAATAAAAGTATATCGCGATATTTATCGTTATTGAATTATCGTCCAGCACTATGTGTACTCTGACAATGAGAACAACTCTGCAGATGCAGTTATCTTGCCAGACACCCTAAACGCCATGTACAGAAATTATGGATCACCCCATATTTCTCTTTGTAAGGGTAAAAATAAACAATGGAAAGATCTAGGAAAAATGGTCACTTTGGGAGAGTACACAAAAGATTGGGTCGCTACTTCTGTGAACACATGGTATAGCCAGGACACAGAACTAAGCAAAAAGGCTTTGTTCTGGACAGCTACAGTACAACCAGGAGTACATTTAGATCAACAGAGCTGACAAATCTTTCTTTCTCAAGAAAAAGAAAACCTGTTAAAAAAAATTTCACCACAGCTGTGGTCAACAGGACCATCAGATGTTGGTTTTGTAAAAAAGATTTTACCTGTACAAAAGGTATTGAGCCAGTGATAAAAGATTTACTAAAAGCAGGAGTGCTTGTGGAATGCTATGACTCACCTTGTAACTCGCCTATTTTTCCAGTTAAAAAAAAGGCCCCACCCTCTTCCGGCTGGAGGATGGTGCAAGAATTGCAAGCAGTAAACAATGGAAGAAATGCAACAACAAGCACCTCTAAATGAACAAAAAAATGTGGCTCTCAAAAGGAGCCAAACAAACAGATGGTCTTTTCACTTGTCCTGAAAACAAACCAATCCTACCAAAAAAATCTCTATAAATGCGCAGCAATATTGAGCCATGGAAGACTCATGTCTCAACAGGAGGGATGGTGGGATTAGTGGGAAAACTATACACAACTTATGGATTCAACTCTTATTCAAAAAATTTTTGTAAAGCATGTTTAATCTGTATGAAACACAATTATCATGGGAACCTGAGACCCAAAAGAGGTCAGTTTCCTAAACCGGTATATCCATTCCAACAACTACGTATGGATTTCATAGAACTAAACCAAAGTGAAGGGAAAAAGTTCTGTTTGGTAATAGTAGATGAGTTCACAAAATGGGTCGAAATCTTTCCAACTAAACACCCAGATGCATTAACAGTGGCAAAAGCCCTTTGTAAAGACATAATACCGAGATTTGGTATACCAGAAAAAATCTATAGTGATAATGGCACACATTTTGTAAATCAGGTCATTACAAAAATAGGACAAGCCTTACACATAGATTTAAAACACCATTGCAGTTACCACCCTCAAAGTGCAGGACTGGTGGAAAGGAAAAATGGTACAATAAAGAACAGACTTAAAAAATGCATGGAAGAAACAGGAAGGCCTTGGACTCAATGCTTAGACCTTGTAAAAATGCACATAGACATAACCAGTACCACAGGCCTAACTCCCTTTGAAACTCTGTATGGAAGACCATATAAACTCCCATTGTTCAAAAATACCTGGGAGACGAATGAAGAAATGACACTTGCTGACTACAGGTAGCCCTCTAGTTACGTCAGGGATAGGGACCTACGTGTGTGACTTAGGTCGATGTTGTCGTACCTCGCGGACCAAAAACACCTGCCTGTCGTAGGTCCGCGTTTCTGACATAGGTCGCGGCTATACCGCTAACGGAGCGCCGCACACATATTTAATGGCATGAGACTGAAAAAGGAGACATACTAGGCCATGAACATGCACAGAACTGTACAGTAAATGAATACAGTACTGTACAAATAATAAAAAAATATAATGTCTTACTTTGAGCTGGTCAAAGCCTGCCTTCGTCTTATAGCATCAGCTCGGGTGAGAGCTCCCACAGCTTCCTTACGCTCCACACGCACACACGTGGTCAAAACTGTTTAAAAGAATGACTGTTAGCTTCTTAACTTCATACATTTGGAGCCAGAAAGAAAAAAAAACTTACTGAAAGCCGTTTCTCCGCGATGTTCCTCCCTCCAAAACAGCTGCTCGGCGTTAGCTACGGTTAGGCCGCGCCAGTAGCAGCACTGGTTAGCATGTCAGTTCATTCAAAAAGGCTGTCGGCTTTGTATCTCCGCGTTAGCTCGGTGTCCCCCGACTGCCAGGCGGACATTTGCGGCGAGCTTGCGGCCGCAGATGGCTCCTCCGCGGCATGTCGGCTCGGTGTCTTCGCCTGTGTTAGCTGCTCTGTTAGCTGCTGTCGTTAGCATGTCGGGCGGCGTTGTGGCCGCCGATCGCGGGGCGATCCGCGGCTGCTCCTCCGGGCCTGAGACGTCCACAGAGTTGGCCGAGTGTTTCCAGCAAATTTATCCGTATGAGGCAACCCTGAACGGACACACGGTCCTCAGTAGCCTCTGGAGCTCCTCCATTGACCACACCGGTTGTAACATGACGACCGGAAACGACCGGAAACGACCGGAAGTTGCGTAAATACGATCAGATTGTAATTAAAAACGAAATATTAATAATTATACTTTATTTATAAAGCCATTTAAAACAACCACAGCCGCAACAAAGTGCTATACACATGAAATTAATAACATTTAAACACAAAAAAAAAATAATAATAATAATAATTTTTTTTTTTTAATCATATTTTTATTAAATATGATAAAATCGTAAGTCTGAGTTGCCGTAGGTCGCAGGTGACGTAGGTCGAGGGTTTGCTGTACATGAGAAAGATGTTAGAAAAACAACAAAAACAGCAAAACACTGATAATGATCCTACTCTTATTTCTCAACAGGACGACCAGCTGGTACAGCCAGGAGATTGGGTCTTGATTAAAAGCATTAAAAAGAAACACTGGCATTCACCCAAGTGGGAGGGACCTTTCCAGGTACTCTTGACCACAAACACGTCACTAAAAATAGCTGAACGAAGCACGTGGGTCCACTTAAGCCATTGCAAACTTATGATTCAAAACAAGGATGAATAAACTGATTGCTGAGAGCAAAAATGACTAAAATAGACTTTTCATTAGCTTCTTTTGCCTAAACTGTACTTTTGTGTTTTGTGATCCTCATAATTTGGTATACAGTTTAAATAAAATAGGAAATTAGAACTGAATTTAGGAATTCTTCGTTCAGCTCACAGAGGGAGCCCGTTGTTCAAAGGGGGCTGTATTTATAGTATACAGTCATCTCAAATCGGTGAAGATTGTCCACAACTCTGTGAGCTACTAGGAAGAAAACCTAGTTCAGCATTATGAGGACCACAGACCAAAATAAAGGTTTAACAGCCGTAGCATTTCTAATCTTATTGGTAACCTGGATAACCCTAACTAAACCGTGGGAAAGAGAGTGGACTCAAGAAACAAATAAAATAGTACAAAAAAGAAGCGTGCCCAGCCGTGTCAGTACACCATACCCCAATCCTTGCATAAAAACCCAGACGAAACTTCTACAGAGGGAAGAACCATTTGTGTGTTATCATACTCCCACGTTCATTGAATCTGTGTGGTTAAAATTAAACAGCATAACGATGGGAGGATACCATGGAAACCAATGGCCAGGCTATGATTGGTATTTAAGCACAACCCACTGGTGGGAAAGTGCAAGCTGGGTTGACGTATTTACTACTACAAGCGACAGTTGGACGCCACAACCGGATAACTTAAAGGCCCAAAACTGGTCTAAAATATTGAATATAAAATTGAACAATGTCCAAGGACAACAATACCTGGTCTTTAATTTCAATACAACTTTAATGCCACTAGCCAAAACAAATATAGCTTCAGGGATATATAACTCAACGCCTTGTTACCATCTTTCACTATATGTATATAGACCCCAAGCTAAGGATCCCTACATCTCCTTTAAAGTATGTAACAATATTACAATAGATGAAACCTTTGAACACGCACCCCTAGTCATAGGAGACACAACTACAATGTTTATAAAAAACAAACCATTTGACAAAACAGATGACTGGTTCTCTTTTACTTCTGGAATTTCTGGAAACAAAAATAATTGGTTGTTGTTAGCTGAACAAGCAGCCAACATGTCAAAACAAGATTGTGTAGTATGTATGGGCCCTAGGCCCATACTTAAGATAATACCAGCTACTCTTAGCTCTGACTGCCTGATAAACGTGATGAACCAAGCAGTACCTGATACAAACTGCATCTATTGGGACTCAGTGTACCCTCTTTCTCCTCCAGACAAACAGAAACCGCTGTTCTCTAAAGTCGTCGCAGCAGCTAATTTTACCTGCATCAACAGAACAGGAAAAGGAGCGCAGATAGGAAATAATATAGATTAGCGAATCAAGTGGCAGCAGGATTTGAAAGTATCCTTCTTTTCATCACTGTAAATAAAAACGTAGACAGAATCAACTACATCCACTACAACATTCAGAGATTGAGCAACTACACTGTGGCTGGATTTGAGGCGGTTCATGAGCAGCTGTCAGCTACCTCTTTAATGGCTTTCCAGAACCGCATTGCGGTGGACATGGTTTTGGCAGAGAGAGGCAGAGTTTGTGCCATCTTTGGTCAACAATGTTGCACTTTTGTGCCCAACAACATGGCAACAGATAGCAGCTTGACCAAAGTGTTGGATGGACTGCGTGCACTTAGTGTCAAAATGAAAGACCATTCTGAGGTTGACACCTCCATGTGGGATCCCTTTGGGGAGTATTTTGGCAGATGGAGTGGCCTCATTTCCTCCATCCTTGTCTCCATAGCAGTGCTTGCAGCAATCCTGATTTTGTGTGGATGCTGTTGTATTCCATTTTTTAAAGCGATGTTTTATCGCCTTATTAACATAGCTATTGCTCCCCTGGAAAAACAGCTGTACACGCTGCTTCCTGTTAATGAAAATACTGATGATTTAACTGATTATGAGATCCACTTTCCTGAACCTAATTCTGCCCTGGACTCAGATGATGATAATGTCCAGGCAACTAAGGGCTAAACCTCTGAGTGTAAACATTTCTTGTAGATGACCTCATAGCAGAAAATCTATTGAAGATGCTGTTGAGCGACTGGAGAACCTGTAAATGTGATAATCAGGAGGGAAATGTTGGAATAATTGTAAATACATATTATCACATTTATATGCTTTAATATACTTTGTGTTTAAACTTATTTCTGTATGTGTTCTCTTAACTAATGCCTGTGATGAGTTTGTGTGCAGGAAACCTGTTCGACCGATAACACACCCTGGGGAAAACTGGCTGTTGGAACAGTGCAGTTGTTTTCCAGTCTATCTTGGAAGAATGTTGTTCTACATGCTGACGTGTACCTATGTGTGAATCAGTCTCCAACATGTTGACGTGTACCTATGTGTGAATCAGTCTCAACCAGTTTTCCCCTCTCCCTTAGCGGTTGAGACATTGTGTAACTAGGGCATTCCTAACTCAATAAAAGGCAAGGAAAAACAGAAAGAGGCAGAGCGGGTTGGCTCTCCTTGCAATAAAGATACTCAAATCACTTGTGTCTTGTTCTCTGTTTTACAGCGTGGTGTTTTAATAATGTTTGGGGTTTAAACCTGACAGCAACGCTAATAAAAAAATTTGTTCCACAATTTCTAAAACGCTTATTAATTTTTTTAGGTCCACAATTTCAAAAGCACAAATGTCTTATGAAAATTAGGGGAAGCTAATCTAATCCGCTATTTATATTTATATTATATATATATATATATATATATATATTTATATATAGCCGGCAACGTTATCAATATTTGCACTACACTGCCAACTGAAAAGTAACAAAAATGATCCTAAAAGGATGAAATTACAAAAATCAAAGGATTTATTTAATACTTTACGTACATATATTCTATTCGGCCACGAAATTAACAAAAAATAGAATGATCTTTTAATCCCTAAAACCACGTTTAAATCTCAAATACACGGGTGTGTCGCCACCGCATTTATACATAAAAGTAACCCAAATACATGAAACTAACGACTCGCCGTCGAATGGTCGACACAAAACACACAATAAAATCATCCGGCCACGTTAATTTGGCTTGAAACAGCG
>JBBPBX010013453.1:0-13362 GCA_038048925.1 Garcialebias charrua
TTTTGTGAGTTGTACAAGTGTGGGTTAAAATAAAGTTGAACTGGTTCTCTTCTTTAAACATGTTGGAGGGAAATATTCCAGACAGATCCAATAATTTTGTCTTGTTGTGATGTTTCAGCTGAGTTAATGTTAATTAACAGATTATTTAATAAAGTCAAAGTGAAAACAGGATTTCATGATAAAGTCAACACCGTTTATTTTTAATCTTCACTGATTAAAAAAAAAAATTTATACGTTTTATTTTTATTTTTTATAACGTTTCCACCCTGGGCAGCACGGTGGCGCAACTGGTAGAGCTGCTTCCTCTCAGCGAGCAGGTAACAGGAGAATCAGATTTATGAACAGGTGAGTCACATTCATGAACAGGTGAGTCACAGATTTATAAACAGGTGAGTCACAGATTTATAAACAGGTGAGTCACAGATTTATAAACAGGTGAGTCACAGATTGATAAACAGGTGAGTCACAGATTGATAAACAGGTGAGTCAGATTTAAGAACAAGTGAGTCACAGATTGATAAACAGGTGAGTCAGATTGATAAACAGGTGAGTCACAGATTTATAATCGGTCTCACAATTCACAAGGAACTTTATGCAAACCACCTCGTCCATTACAAGAACAGTATTTCTCAAGCCAAATCCAGCTACTTCTCTGACATCATCAGTTCTAATGTTGGTAATTCAAAGACATTGTTCTCTCTCCTTCATCGTTCTGTCTCATCTCCTAACTCCCTGCCCTCTCACATGGTTTACACAGAATTTTGCAACTCTCTGATGTCATATTTCAATGAAAAGATTATTTCAATTCATAAACACCTTGGTCCAAATACTGCCCCCAACATCCATGTTGAACTCCCCCCTCCCTCCCTTTCTCTGTCTTCTCCCTCCCCTCTGCTGATGACATTGCTGACATTATCAGCAAGTCCAAGTCCTCATCCTGTCAACTTGACCCATTTCCCACAGTTCTTGTTAAATCCTGTCTCCCGTCTCTGCTCCCTATCATCACTAATATCATCCACTCCTCCCTAACCTCTGGCATTGTTCCCACAGCCTTCAAATCTGCTGCCATCACCCCCATCATCAAGAAACCAGGTCTTGACTTCACCAACTTCAGTAATCTTCGTCCGATCTCCAATCTGCCCTTCATCTCCAAGATCCTTGAAAAAACTGTTGCTAGTCAACTTCACTCTCACCTGTCCAACAACAACATTTATGAAGAGTTTCAATCTGGATTTCGCCCCCACCATAGCACCGAAACAGCTCTAGTAAAAATTACTAACGACCTTCTTCTTGCTGATCTTGCTGATAACGACCTCCTTCAAATGCAGATTTGTTCCTGTCTTTGATTTTATACATATACAGTACCTTATAATGTTTTGCTAGTTTTTTGATACTTTGTTAAAAAAAAAAAAAAAAAAAAAATATATATATAATTTTTTTTTTCTCTCTTTTGTTTTCTATTGTTTATTGTTTGTTTGTTTATTGTTTAAGGAAATTCTACCATTGCTGTTCATTGTTCTTTAGTTTTAGCAGGTCGCTTTCGTAAATGAGCCCATGAGGTTCAAAAGATTTACCTGACTAAATAAAGGTTGAATGAATGAATGAATGCTACTGACTCTGGTCTTCTGTCCATCCTCATTCTTCTTGATCTAAGTTCTGCCTTCGACACCATCTGTCATTCTATCCTCCTCAACAGACTAACCTCCATCGGCATCTCAGGTACCCCGTTAGACTGGTTCACCTCCTATCTCTCTGACCGCACTCAATTCATTCAGCTTAAAGGGCGAGATACACTCGAGCGTCCTCACGATACGCCAATACGCAGCGTACGTACGCCCCGTACGCAGCGTAGCCCCGCGTAGCCCCTCAGGGCAAGTACGCGCAAAGGTATTTTTTTACTACGCATACGCGATCCGCGTGCGCGATACGCGGTGTCTGACCATAAACTTCCCGGCGCCGGACTGTTTTGTATGTTACACAAATGAAATAAATTCCCCTTCTTTATCGCTGATCGGGCCTTTTCTTTTGTTTTTTTGCCTAAAGTCAAGTAACCGCTTCTTCCTCCGTTCACTCGATGATTGAAATGAATGAATTCAGGTCCTACCTTGGTGCGCGATGTTTTAATATCCCCTGGTGGGCTGTGTGCTGCAGGAAAAGCGCTCCCTGTTATTATTTTTATTTCTGAGAGAACTTTTTATAACATATATAGTAGAAACAGCGCATCAGAACACCGCAGAAGTCTGAGCGAGCTGCTCATGTTGAAGGTTTCACTTTCAACTAGGTTTCACATTCAGCTGACTGAGCGCTGTCAATCAATTCAGTAGGCGTGTCAGCAAGTGACCAATCAGCGTGCTCAGTTGTCCCCTTCGTGTGCAGCAGCTCATATTACAACAAGGAGAACGTCTGAGCTGAAGTCAGCTGAAGTGAAGCAGCCGCTCCGTATACGCGCGTATACGTCCGTATACGCGCGTATACGGAGTCTGCTTCACTGTATCTCGGCCTTAAATCCTTCCGTTCCCAGTCTTCCCCTGTCTCCACGGGTGTCCCCCAAGGCTCTGTCCTCGGACCCCTCCTCTTCATCATTTACCTCCTTCCTCTAGGTCACATCTTCCCCAAATACGGCATCCATTTCCACTGCTATGCTGATGACACGCAGCTCTACTTGTCATCAAAACCTAACTCCACCCTCCATCCTCACCGACTGTCTCAATGAGCTAAATCACTGGTTTTCTAACAATTTCCTTCAACTAAACAGTAACAAAACAGAAATCATTCTTGTTTGTACCAAAAACTCTATTTCAAAATCAGAACATCTTCTCGTCCCCCTTAACAACTCTCTGCTATCCCCTCCCCTCAGGTCAAGAGTCTCGGTGTCATCCTCGACACCACTCTCTCCTTCACTTCACACATCAACAATATTACTCGGTCTGCCTATTTCCACCTCCGTAATATTAACCGTCTCCGTCCTTCTCTCACACCCCGCTCCACAGCCATCCTGGTGCACAGTCTTGTGACTTCCCGTATTGATTACTGCAACTCCCTTCTCTACGGCCTCCCCAACAAATCTCTCCACAAGTTACAGATGGTCCAGAACTCAGCTGCCCGTGTCATCACTCAAACCTCCTACTATAACCACATCACTCCTGTCCTGCAGCAGCTCCACTGGCTCCCGGTTAAATCACGCATCATCTTCAAAATTCTACTCCTCACGTTCAAATCTATCCACAACCTTGCCCCTCCTTATCTATCTGACCTCCTCCAAATCTCCATCCCATCACGCTCTCTCAGATCCTCCTCTTCACTACATCTCCATGTACCCTCTGCCCGCCTCTCCACCATGGGGAGCAGGGCCTTCACCTGCTCTGCCCCTCACCTCTGGAACGCCCTACCGCCAGACCTCCGAAACACCACCTCCCTTTCTCTGTTCAAGACTGCCCTGAAAACCCATCTCTTCAGACTGGCTTATCATTAACTTTACTAAATGTATTTCTATTATTTTGCATTTTATAATCTTTATGTATTTTATATTTCAATTTGTCGCTGATATTGTTTGATCTGTATTACACTGTATTGGTTTGTTAAGTGTCCTTGGGTGTCCTGAAAGGCGCTTTTAAATAAAATGATTATTATTATTATGTATATGGTTTACGACGCAGTTTAGGAACGGATCTCCATCGTAAGTCGAGGACTACCTGTAGTTTAAAGGTACTCTTGGTAAAGTATGAAGTTAAACATAAAAAAACCAAGATTTTTTTTTACTTTATCTTAAAGGTATTGTGACATGATTTTGTAACAATGCATAAAATTGCACAACATAAATATCTTGTATCATTCAACTATGTTCGTTTTAGCAAACAAAATGATATATTAATGAAAATTCCTTTCAAAGTGAGTTTAAAATTAAAAACTGTGTTTCTTCATGGGACATCTGACTACACGCGAATGCAACATCTGTGACCTAGGATGAAGAACCTCATTCTGCGTTTGCCATGATAACGCATACTCATTCTCTGCCAGATCGCCTTTTTTTTGTATACGGTAACTTGAAAAATGCCATTATGTTGTGTCGCATTTGGGTGTACTAATATCAAAAGTGAACAAGTGAGCCTTTTCACTTTCCCAAAAGATGAAATACTTTGTCAAGTATGGAATAAACAAAGCTGCCCCCACTCGGAGCTCCCTCGCTTCCTGAAAAGGTAAGACTCAAATAAATACGGGTGCAGACCTAAATTAGAACCTGCGATTTCTTGTTCATCTAACTTTCTGCTTCCCAAACTGAAGACAAATCGCTCAAATCTTCACTTAGATTGCTAAATTAGTTGGTTTATTTATTGTCAACTAAAAATTTATTTTCCAAACTAAACATTTAATTTCCAAACTAAATATTTATTGTCCAAGCTAAACATTTAATTTCCAAACTAAACATTTAAAGGTGAAGTCTGCAGTTTCTGTAGAACATCAGCACTTAGAAAAAATTTCAACAAGCAAAGCATTCTGATCCCTCCCCCTCAGAGCCATATATGGCTCTGCCCCCTTGTGGTCTGTTGAAATTCAAATTCAAGCTCTGTTTTTATTGGCTGATTCAAATTCAAGCTCGGTTTTTATTGGCTGATTCAAATTCAAGCTCGGTTTTTATTGGCTGGTTACAAACTTTGTTTTTATTGGCTGGAAAATGGCGGGTCACTTTTTCTTTTTAGAAATGCTTATTTACCACCTGGAGAAGCAAGGGGACAATATTTTTTTTAGTTTTTTTCAGAGATTACCTCTCTAACATCAATCTAGTGACAGAGTGAAGAAATATGTTAAAAATATATTGTTAGAAAAGTTACATATAGTAGCTTTAATTTCAAAGCAAAACATTTAATTCCTAAACTAAATATCTAATTTGATAACTAAATATTCATCTCGGACCTATATATGTAACTTGCTAGCTAAATATTTAGCTTACAAGCTAAATATTTATTTTGAAAATAAAATGTTTAGTTGGAAAATAAATATTTAGGTCCAAGCTAAATATGTAGTTAGCAAGTTAACTAACTACAAATTAACTAACTACACGGGGCGGCCGTGGCGTAGTGGTAATGGCAGTCGTCCCCCGATCGGAAGGTTGGAGGGTCGAATCCCGGTTCCCCACACCATGTGTCGTTGTGTCCCTGGGCAAGACACTTAACCCCGAGTTGCTCCCGGTAGGACTGGATGGCGCCTTGCATGGCAGTCTGCCGCTACCGGTGTATGAATGTGTGTATGAATGGTTGGATGGTTGGTATTGTAAAGCGCTTTGGGGCCCCTCATAGGGGGCTGGAAAGCGCTATATAAATAAGCTCCATTTACCATTTTAAATATTTACTTTTGGAAATTAAACGTTTAGCTTGAAAAATAAATATTTAGGTTTGAGATAAATATTTAAATAGCAAATTGAGAAATTTAATTTAGGAATTATGTTTAGCTTAAAAATTAAATATTTAGCTTGTAAATTAAATATTTAGTTTGGAACTAAGACATTTATAAATGTATGAATGACATGGTGGAAATATGACTTTGAATTATTTTTTTTTTTTTCTTATTAAAGGCTAAATAAACCAAAATATTGCTGTTAATTTTTAACTGTGTAACTTTACAAACAGCATCCCATACTTTTAAATGTTCTGAAATCGTTTAGGAACATTTCTCCATCGGCTCCAGTTAGGACTCCTCGTCCAGATGTGTTCCAGCTGCTCTTTCCTGTTTTCCTGTCTCGCTGTAAATCTCCCCTCAGCAAAGACGCTCACTCTGGAACCTGGTTCAGTGATCAAGCCGTTCACAAAACTTTGGTTCAGAAGAGTTTTCAACATGAATCAACCTGTTTTTGTATATATAAATAAAAAAAACAGGCCGAGGGATTTAGAGTTTTCATCCTGCCTGCTTCATTTTCATGCAGAGCCTCTGTTAGTGTCGTGTGATGGGTTTGAACACGCTCCTCCTCGGCTTGGCTTCCACAAAGCTCTGAATCTGGAGGGAGGGAGGGGGTTGACTCGGGCCAGGAAAGTTGAGATGAATAAGTTGCTCACTGATTACACGTCTTGGCTTTTCCATCAACAAGCCCCCGTCTCCTGTAGATTCTCCTTTAAAGAGGCAGCCGCAGTTATGAGCTGTTCCCAACCAGGGTTCAGCCCTGGGGAGGGCTGTGGTCCCTCTGAATTACAGCCCCCATCCTCCTCCTCACCATCATCAACATCACTGTCTCTGGTTGCTTTCTGCTGCCTTGGATTGAATTCAGCTTCATCTAAAACAGAGCTCGACTGGTAATCTCAATCTGCTGCAGTGTCCAAAATCCATATTTCATTCAGAACTGGACATGCCATCAAATGTTGAAACTCACATATTGCGCCATTTGTGGGAGATAAATATGGTCATTTTGAATTTGATGGCAACAACACACCTCAAAACAAGTTGGACAGGGACTACAAAAAGTTTGTGAAAAGTCAGCGGCACAAAACAGAAACAGCTGGAGGAACATTTTGTACCAATTAGGTTAACTGGCAACAGGTCAGTACGAGGACTGGATGAGAAAGACGGTTAGGGTTCCACAGGTCATTGTAAACACAGTTCATCCACAGATGCTGCTTAAAGCGTCTGTGACATGATTTTGTAATGATGCATAAAATTGCCCAACATAAATATCTTGTATCATTCAGCTATGTTTGTTTTTGCAAACAAACTTATACATATATTTAATTTTGATTTAAAAGTGATTTTAAACTTCGCGCCGTGTTTATTCGCGGGAAATCCGATTATACGATAATGCAACATTTGTGACGTAGTATCGGGCAGAGGCCGTCTGCGTCTGTCTGGAGATAGCCTGCCTCGGAGCTGCCTCGCTTCCTGAAAAGGTAAGACTCAAATAAATACTAGGCATGTAACGGTTGTAGTGGGTGTACCGAACCGTTTCGGTACACCACGTTCGGTTCGGTCCAACTGCGTACCGTTTCGGTTATTTTTTCACTCATTAAACGTTCTTAACAGGGGAATATATGCACCCATCCATCCATCCATCCATTTTCTTCCGCTTATCCGGGGTCGGGTCGCGGGGGTAGCAGCCTAAGTAGGGAGGCCCAGACTTCCCTCTCCCCAGCCACTTGGAGCAGCTCCTCTGGGGGAATCCCAAGGCGTTCCCAGGCCAGCCGAGAAACATAGTCCCTCCAGCGTATCCTGGGTCTTCCTCTGGGTCTCCTCCCGGTGGGACATGCCCGGAACACCTCACCAGGGAGGCGTCCAGGAGGCATCCTAACCAGATGCCCGAGCCACCTCAACTGGCTCCTCTCGATGTGGAGAAGCAGCGGCTCTACTCCGAGTCCCTCCCGGATGACTGAGCTTCTCACCCTATCTCTAAGGGAGAGTCCAGCCACCCTGCGGAGAAAACTCATTTCAGCCGCTTGTATCCGAGATCTTGTTCTTTCGGTCATAACCCAAAGCTCATGACCATAGATGAGGGTGGGAACGTAGATCGATCGGTAAATTGAGAGCTTTGCCTTTTGACTCAGCTCTCTCTTCACCACGACAGACCGGTACAGCGCCCGCTTCACTGCGGACGCTGCACCTATCCGCCTATCGATCTCACGCTCCAGTTTTCCCTCATTCGTGAACAAGATCCCGAGATACTTAAACTCCTCCACTTGGGGCAGGACCTCCTCCCCGACCCGGAGAGGGCACGCTACCCTTTTCCGCTACCCCTTATGATGAGTAATATAAATGGAAACAATGTTCCCTCGCCCGGACGCGGGTCACCGGGGCCCCACTCTGGAGCCAGGCCCGGAGGAGGGGCACGTTGGCGAGCGCCTGGTGGCCGGGCTTTCACCCATGGAGCTCGGCCGGGCACAGCCCGAAGAGGAGACGTGGGTCCCCCTTCCCATAGGCTCACCACCTGTGGGAGGGGCCAAAGGGGTCGGGTGCATTGTGGAATGGGTGGTGGCCGAGGGCGGGGACCCTGGCGGTCTGATCCTCGGCTACAGAAGCTGGAATATATGCACCGCGGAACAAAATTTCCTGGGCGCGTTTCAGCACGGAGCTATTTTCGTGTGGCACGCGCAGCATTTAGCCGTTAGCATCTCGTGCGGTCTCCTGTTTGTGAACGTTATAAAGTTGTTAAAATGTTAAAAGACGAGCGCACGCGCAGCTTGTGCTGACGTTGCATCATGAAGACTCTGCAGCAGCTGAGTGCGTGACGTAGCTCTCTGCAGCAGCAACACGTCTAAAACGTGAACGCGCTGGAAACTGTCATCCGAACGTGAACAAAGAGCTGTATTAAAACTACTTCATCCGAACGTGAACAGCTGTATTAAAACTACTTCATCCGAACGTGAACAGCTATTAAAACTACTTCATCGACGTGTATTAAAACTACTTCATCAGGTAATCAGAGCGGTCCAGAGCAATAACACAAGCTGTATGAGTTTTTAAATCTCGAATCTAAGTCTGAACGTTGTTATATGCGCAGGCTTTAAAGTTGCTGAGCGTCGCTATGAGACATTCATCACGTCAACACTTCAAAAAGTTCAGCTCTTTATGAAAAAACTAACTGATGTTGTCAACAACAAGCCCTGGACCAGATTAAAGCCCTGCCATGATGATGAAGAGTGAGAGATTCAACCGTTCAAGAGGTATTGTTTTATTATTATCTAAATAATCTTTTTTTTAAATCATAATCTTATTAACTTGTTTTTTTTTTAAATCTCTTTTGTTTTTTATTTCCAGTCTGTGACAGAGGTAAATCCACCTGCAGCTAAGTGATGACTGAACTGAACTCTGAACTGTTCCCACAGTCCCACCTGTCCCACCAAGAAGAAGTTGTGAGTACAGTAATGAGGACAAATACAGCCACACTGCTGCTACTGAACAAAAACTTGATTAGTTAGATTGTAAACAGTCTGTTGCTGCTTATTGTTCTGGTTCTGACTGTTATTGCATTTATTAAGATTTTTATTATTGTTCATATAGTTTATTTATTGTAGAGTGCTGTTTATTTAAAATATCATCCAAATGGGTCACTTTTATTTATTACTACAATACAATACAAACATATGTTTGGCATATTTTCAAAATAAACATTTTGTAAGTCTTTATTTTGTAAAAAAATAAAATAAATTTGTACCGAAAATAAACCGAAAATAAAACGAACCGAGCTCTCCTTGTAGTTGAACCGAACCGAAATGTGAATTTAGCATACCGTTACACCCTTAATAAATACGGGTGCAGACCTAAATTAGAACCTGCTGTTTCTTGTTCATCTAACTTTCTGCTTCCCAAACTGAAGACA
Source organism: Garcialebias charrua (assembly GCA_038048925.1). Taxonomy (NCBI): domain Eukaryota; kingdom Metazoa; phylum Chordata; class Actinopteri; order Cyprinodontiformes; family Rivulidae; genus Garcialebias; species Garcialebias charrua. Next base: position 9,293 of record JBBPBX010013453.1, read on the forward strand.
AATAGCTCAAATCTTCACGTAGATTGCTAAATTCGTCGGGTTTTAAATTGTCCGCCATTAATATGTAAAAGCATACCAGAGCCCTCTGCCCGATACTACGTCACAGATGTTGCATTCGTGTGTAATCAGATTTCCCGTGAATAAACACGGCGCAAAGTTTAAAATCACTTTAAAATCAAAATGAAACATATTCATAAGTTTGTTTGCAAAAACGAACACAGCTGAATGATACAAGATATTTATGTTGGGTAATTTTATGCATAGTTACTTAAAGACCGTGTAAAGTGACATTAAATGTGTGTTTTTAGTTTGTCACATGGCATAAATATGTGTTATTAATCACCCATATAAATCTGACTGATTAAAAACATTGTTTACCTTATAAAATTAAGTCTCAAAAATCATGAAAAAACATGATTTTGCCTTGCCCTGGAACGCTGGGGGCGTGTCAGTGCGTGGGCGTGGTTTCAGCGCAGCTGCGCTCGTGTCCTGCTCCTGAGCTGACTGTGTGGAGAGGCAGGCAGCAGAGATCCAGTAAACCTGCTCTGTTTTTATCTGAGTTCTGTCTGTAACAGCAGCTACTTTTTCCAAGAGTTACGCTGTTTTTGTAAATAGTTTTCTTGTGTGTTTTTAATCTGGAATGAATAAAAAAAAAAAAAAAAAGAGTTGTACCATGCGGGAATTGAACCCGTGGAGTTTGGGACGGAAGGCAAGCGCTTTATCCATTGACCTATCCAGGCACTACAGATACTTGGTATAAAACCACGCGGTATAAAAACATGTTATGATTTGTACGGGTGCCCTGACCATTGCGACATCCAGGGAAGATGCACGAACGAGGCATAATTGATTAGCTAGCTAACAATGAACAAAATATCTATGCTATTGCTATCTGATGCTATCTGCGATTCGCGAGTGAACGGCTCCACCGAGGTGAATTTATACGGCTGGAGCTGCAGGGGGTGGGGCTATACTTAAGAAGACCGCGTGACGAAACGCGGTCACATTTAAAACACGCCTAAAAAATCCTGAAACAGAAATATGTTTATACACAGTTTGCTCTATAACTCCAAAATTAATTGAGCTACAATTTTGAGACTTTTTACTCATTTACAAGATTACAATTATGACATTTATAATGTTTATTGAAGAAAATGTTGAAATTCACTTTACACGGTCTTTAATCATGTCACAGACGCTTTAAAGCTCTATCCGGCAAAGAAGAAGCCAGATGTGAACACCACCCAGAACCGCTGCCGTCTTCTCTGGACCAAGAACGCCACATCCTTCGTACGCAAGAAGAGAGGAACCATCCAGCCAGTTGTCAACACACTGTTCAAAAGCCTGCCTCTCTGATGGTATAAGGGGTGCATTACCGGTAGCACCTCTGGCACGGGCAGCTTACACATCTGGAAAGACTCCGTCAATGAAAAAAAAAAAAAACACAGATGCTGCAATCTCTTCTAAAGAAGAAACGAACCATCGAGGCTAATAACAGCACTCAGTTCAAAAACCAGCCTCTCTGATGGTTTCCATCCACGGCTGTTGAACAGCTGGAATCATCCACTGAACGGGACAGCATTCCCTCCAGAACCTCCAACATCTGGTCTGCTCGGGTCCTCCAAAACCAACAACTGGTCTACTCGGGTCCTGGAAGTTTATGGACTGTCTTTTAAAAGAAGAGGAGATGCTTCACAGAGGAAACATGGACCTGGAACAACTTCTGAGATGTGCTGCATCCATTATCTTTACTTGTTATTTACTTTTAGGGTCACGGGGGGGGTGTCACAGGTGCCCATGTCCAGCTATCGCTGTGCAAGGGGCGGGGGGCACCCTGGACTGGTTGCAAGTCCATCACAGGGACACATAGAGACAAACGAGACAAACAACCACTGTCTCTCTCACACCTAGGGACAATTTAGAGTCACCAATCAGCCTAACATGCATGTTTTTAGTCTGTGGGAGGAAAACGAAGAACCTGATTAACCATGCTGCTTATCTCATGCTAATTATCTTATGCTGCTGATTATCTCATGCTGCTGATTATCTCATGTTGCTGATTATCTCATGTTGCTGATTATCTCATGCTGCTGATTATCTCATGTTGCTGATTATCTCATGCTGCTGTATTCATCATACCCATCTGCTCACCATAGACTCATGTTCAGACTGCTGTTGCTATGCCGCATTGTTTTACAAGTGTTTAGCATTTATCTTAGCTCTTTTAGCGTACCGTTTGGTGTTTGTTTAGTAGTAGTTTCTTTATTTCTTTATTTCAGATACAATATAAGATCCATATATGTATATAAAAAGAATAAAACATAAAAAAAGATTAAAAAGATTAAAAAGCTTTCCTATAAAGAAATAAAATAAAAATAAAATAATATGTTTAGATAATTATTTACCGTTTCTTTTTATAACTTTATATTTTGCAATTCTAGGGAGCAACTGAGGCCCTGTGTACATAATTTCGTTCCACCCCATGTACTGAAAATGACAATAAAGTTGACTTGAGCTTGAACTTGACATGAACATAAGGAAAATGAACTTTGAGATTTTTATTAATGAAAAGTGCGGTATAAATTGAATTAATTATTATTATTATTATTATTATCATCATTATTATTATTATTATTATTATTATTAAACTCCACCCAGAAAGACCCCATGTCAGGATTCGAACCAGCAACCTTCTCGCAGAGAGGCTCTACCAACTGAGCCTTTTTTTTTTCCTTCTAATTTTACATCCCACACCTAAATATGGTAAATTTTCTTAATTTATTTGGACGTGTTTCCTGCGCTGTATTGTGAGTTTATGAGTTTGAAAATCTTTTTATTTTTTAAAACATTTTACACAACCGCCCGACTTTGTAAGAATTGGCGTTGTATGTCGTCAGTATTTGACTTTTATAGTCGACTTGAAAGAATCCTTGAACAAACCTTTAGGGGAGCTGAAGTGGAGTGTGAGATCTTTTATACTCCAGCTTATATTAATATTTATTCTATTTTACATTTGAGCCATACAATTTATCATCTTATGTTTTGAGTATTCCAGTCGTCAGATATAATACGTTACAGTACATTTTAATGTGGCCTCTGGGAAGTCAGTTTTACACTCAGACTCAAAGGCTGCCTTCACAATAAAATACATAAATAAATCATTAAAGCAAAAACACAACACAAACATAATTTACCAGAAAAAGAGCTCACAAGTTAAATGTCAAATTATGTATGTGTTCTTTAAAGCAATGCAAATCTCACATCGACTTTATTTGTTGGTACTCAATGGAGGACGAGTTGGAGATGACTCTCAGCTACTACCACACCTAAATTTTGCCAAATATCTATAAAACTGAGGAAGATATAGTTATTTTTGGTGTTAGCTAACATACATTAGCTGCGGCAGCCATTTTGACTTGGGTTGACTCCAAAAATTAGTTTTAGATTCACTTTAATTGATTCCTTTCTGAGTGTTTCATTAAAATCTGTCCCAGAGATATTTTGCTAACAAACAAACAGACACGATTGCCTGCCTTTCATGGCCCCAAATAAAAAGACTAAACCAGTCCTAAAATATTGTTTATAAAAACTTAGATTTTATTAAAATCATATAATGGTTTTTAAAATAATCCATAAAACGTGTGAATTTATTTTCCACATTTTAAATTATTTATTCAGCAAGCAGTTTTTTTTAGTGTAGAAGCAAAATATATGTTTTGACATTTAGACCGATTTATCCTGAAACAGCTGTCAAAGTTGCATGAATAGTTTTTTATTTTTATCAATCGTGAAATCAGTGTAAAATCTGATTATTTAAATTATTTCTGTTGCTTTCATTGAAATGAAGATTAAACCCCACCATGCTTTGATGACAGGTAAACTGTCAAAAAATATACAAGGTCTTTATGATTTTGTAAATTAATTTTTTAAAATGTTTTTTCATGGAGATTCCTGACAATGCCTCATGTTCTCCAAGGAGGAGCCCCGAGAAGGTGAATGTTGCTCCTCACAAACAGTCTGAACTCTCTGTGGCCTGAAAATTTCACTCAAGTCAGGGGTCAAAGGTTAAA
>JBBPBX010013453.1:13395-52369 GCA_038048925.1 Garcialebias charrua
GGGGCATTCTTTCCCTGTATTGACAGAAAAAAAAAACATTTAGCTGCAGATGAGCTAATGTTCATATCCTCATTGTAAACCTGTGGATTTAAACTCTATAGTCTAAGTTGTATCTTTACATCATCTTTTGTATTTTTTTATTTTAATGTTGCTGCAGATGTCCAGATAAAAAATGTTCTTTAACGAAACTTATTTATAATAAATAAAGATGTAATCTGAGTACTACAGATGAAACAAGATCGTAGTTTAAAGAGGAACTTACCCCCAAATTAACTTTTTTATCTGATAAACTCCCGAGAATGTGTGTAAAATGTTGTATACCTGTAGCACTGTCTGTGTTAATTTTCATGTTTTGTGCGTATTTGTTCAAATCGGCAATATTTGGTCTAAAAACGTATTTACACTACCGGTAATTGAACTTGAAATAAGTGGTGGAGAGGCAGAGATCCAGCAACGACTTCTACAAGACAAGGATTTGGACAAAAGGACCAACTTCACCCCAGATCTGCACCTTGCTGGATCTCTGTCTCTCCACCACTTATTTCAAGTTCAATGACAGTTTTTACAGACAGAAGCACGGCTGTGCCATGGGATCTCCAGTGTCACCCATTGTTGCTAATCTTTACATGGAGGAAGTGGAACAGAGAGCCCTAAACTCCTATGAGGGAACAGCGCCAAGCCATTGGTTCCGATATGTGGATGATACCTGGGTCAAAATCCAAGCCAAGGAAGTGGAAGCATTCACCAGACACATTAACTCGGTCGACAACAACATCAAGTTCACCAGAGAGGATGCAAATGACAACAAGCTGCCTTTTTTGGACTGTTTGGTTCACATGGAAAGAGAGGACAGCCTCAACATTGAAGTTTACAGAAAACCAACCCACACAGACCAGTATCTTCTGTTTGACTCTCACCAACCACTGGAGCACAAACTTTCTGTCATCAGAACTTTACAGCATCGGGCCGAACACATCCCCACAAAGACAGAAGGGAAGGAAAAGGAACAGAAACACATCAAAAAATCTCTCCAAACATGTGGATATCCTAACTGGGCTTTTGTCAAGTCAGCGAGGAAATCTACAAAACACAATAATGAAGAGAAAAAAGAGAACAATTGTCATCACTTATATTGCTGGAGTATCAGAGAATTTCAGAAGGATTTTCAACAAACACAACATCCCAGTACATTTCAAACCCAGCAGGACTCTCAGACAGAGGCTGGTCCACCCTAAGGATAAAACACCCACACACAAACAGAGTGGTGTAGTGTATGTGGTCCAGTGCAGCGAGGACTGTCCAGACCTCTACATTGGAGAAACTAAACAGCCTCTTTATAGACGAATGTCCCAACACAGGAGAGCCTCCTCCTCTGGACAAAACTCAGCTGTTCACCTCCACCTCACGGACAAGGGACACTCTTTTGAGGACCAGAATGTGCACATTTTGCACTGATAACACAGGTGGTTTGAGAGGGGGATGAGGAGGGAGAGGCTTTCTCTTCACAGAGGAGGAGGTCTCAGATTCCAACTTTCAAAAACGTATAATGCAGCTTTAGGACTGATTCCCAGACGATTCACACCTGATGGGAACAGAGGAGCCTTGTCTGTGAATTAGACTAACAAAGACCTTAAGAAACCCCTACCGTTAAGGTGTGAGGTGTGATTTGTTAATTTTTATAGGTATGTCTGTATCTCATCTCAGCCCCTTAAAACCTTGCTCACACAGTATCCGTGTTTCCATCTATTTTCAATACGAATTTTGAGTGCATTTTTGAAAATTCGCAAAAATGTAAATAAAAATTAATGCGAAGTAGAAGTGTTTCCATCAACTGGCTTGAAGCGCATCTACCAGGCCACGCAAAGCGGCATTACGTCAGACGTCAGCGTCATTACATCAGACGTCAGCGTTACGCATGTCTACAGTAAACAGGATAGCGGTTGAAAACAGGACCCGACCACACATCTCGGCAAAATGGAGAGAATATTTCAGGTATGTGTTGCTATCGGGCAAGTTGTATTTATTCTGTCATGCCAACTAGTTTTAGCGATGTTACATGTTGTCCGGAGACGAAGTCACGTGACGTGAATGTTCGCTACGGCAGAACTGAGTCGGCAAATCTGTTTCCATCTCTTGTTTTGCGCATCGGCTCTGATTCGAAGTCCCCAAAAACCACCTCAAGCGAGCGTATCAACTTTTTGGCGAATTTGAGGAGGTAATTTCGAATCTTGACGTTTCCATTCACCTTTTCTGCTGCAATACTTCAAAATGTGCATCTAGAAACCTTGATGGAAACACGGCTACTGTCTGCTCTTTGAATTGAGAAAGCTTCTTGGATGAGAAGCGAAACGTCTTCTGTTACAAATAAAGTCCAGTTGTTTCTGTTTTGAACGCCTTTTTTGCTGTTGCTGTAGTAGCCCAGCCATTTGGAAGCTCTTTCTTACCACCCAGAGCCTTTAACGGCTCATCTCTGAATTTCTCACAACATTCTTCCTTCTTTAGCTTCCACCATTTGGTCTTCTTCTCTGATTTTACTCTTTTTCTCTTCTTCACAACAACAGTCATTCTACACACAACCATCCGATGCTGTCTGGCCACGCTCTCCCCTGCCACAACCTTACAGTCTCCAATCTCCCTCAGGTTTCCTCTTCTACACAGAATGTAGTCGACCTGTGTACTCCTTCCTCCACTCTTATAGGTCACTCTATGTTCCTCCCTCTTTTGGAAATAGGTATTGACTATAGCCATTTCCATTCTCTTGGCAAAATCCACCACCATCTGTCCTTCCTGGTTTCTTTCCTTGACACCAAACCTACCCATCACTTCCTCATCCCCTCTGTTTCCTTCACCAACATGTCCATTCAGGTCTGCTCCAATCACCACTCTTTCCTCCCTGGGAATACTCTCTATCACTTCATCCAAATCTTTCCAAAATGTATCTTTCTCCTCCCCATCACATCCAACCTGTGGAGCATAACCACTGACTATGTTTAGCATCAGACCTTCTACTTCTACCTTCAGACACATCACCCTATCTGACACTCTCTTCACCTCTACTACATTCTTTGCCAACTCCTCCTTCAGGACCACCCCTACTCCATTTCTCTTTCTATCCACACCATGGTAAAACAGTTTGAACCCTGCTCCAATACTGCGAGCCTTGCTGCCCTTCCACTTGGTCTCTTGGACACATAAAACATCTACCTTTCTTCTCTGCATCATGTCAGCCAGCTCTCTACCTTTGCCTGTCATTGTCCCCACATTTAGAGTTGCAACCCTCAGTCCTACATTCTTCACTTTCCTCCTCTCCCTCTGTCTCCTGACACGTTTCCCTCCTCGGGGTCTTCGACTAACAGTAGTACAATTTCTGCCGGCACCCTGTTTGTCAACAGCACCGGTGGCGGTCGTTGTTAACCCGGACCTCGACCGATCCGGTATGGTTTCACTTTGATGAACTCATATTATGGTTTAGGCAAAAGTGTTTTACATCGGGTGCCATTCCTGACACAACCCTCACCATTTACCTGGGATTGGAACTGGCAAAGGAGATACACTGGCTTGTGCTCCCTAGTGGGTGACTTGCAGAGAATTATTCACTTGCGTAAAACACTTAAAGCAACTGTCAATCTTCATTGAAGTGGACGTCCCAAAAATTCACCCCAAAAGCCCCACCTCAGATTAGAGTTGCATTCAGGCCCCAAAAAATCCGACCCGACCCCAGCCCATAGCCATCATTTCTGAACCCCACCTAACCTGACCGGTTAACAGTAATTACAGGTCCGAACCAGAAACCCCCAACATTTTTAATTAAGCTTTGACTGCTTATATAGTTATTAACAGTCAGCGGACGCACGCGGCTGAGTAAAAGCCCAGAAGATCAGAGCTGACGGGGTGTTTGTCCTTTCATGGCCGTCAAAACGCATTAAATCCTTGCTTCTGCCTTGCACTCTGCATTATTCGGACACGGACCCTGCTCTGACATGTTGGATATTTTGGGATCTCACCTGTTTGGGTCGTCGGCCGTGTGTGTCCGCCGAGTGCAGCTGAATCTTTTTAAAATTACACCTCCACCTTAAGGAAAGAACAAAGATGTCTCATTTGTTTGAATGTCTTTCTTTACTTTAACTAAACTTTTTTTTTTTTACTTCTTTCGAGGCCGGTAAGCGCGCCTTCAAATGGCCGTGTGTGGCTGGTGATTGTATGGCAAGCCATGCTGCCATATAATTGGATCATCAGCCGTGCACCTCCACTGACGCAATCAAAAGTCGGACATCAACCCGGCCCACACATGAAGCACATTATTATGGCCCGACCCGGCCCTAATCCGGGTCGGGCCGGGCCATTGGGCCAGAAACAGGTTCGGGTTAGAAATGACAGCTCCACCTCAGATTCTCCAGGTCTCAGCAGGTTAAAGGTTAAGGGTCGAGACAGGACAATTAGAAATAGACCAAACAAGTAATGTCAGTCAACTGTGGGGCCATCAGTCTGACAGCCGAAGCTTGGATCAAACTGGGTCACGATGAAGCAGAACTATGATCCAAACACAGCAGCTAATCTACAACAGAACCACTGAGAGAGAAAAGAGTCAAAGTTCTGTGGTGGTCCAGTGAAAGTCCAGACCTCAACTCGATTGAAATTCTCTGATGAGACTGTCTGAGATGAGCAGAACGTCTGCAAACCTCAATGAAGTGAAGCAGTGCTGTAAAAGAGAATGGACCAAACTTTACACAACCATTAAAACACGAACAGAGTCTCAGAGTGTTTGTTACTGAAGGAGGCTCCACAAGCTGCAGGGCTGCAGCACGACCAGATCCTTGTTGCATCCTGTTCTGTAAAACCACAGCGCTGAAGAAGCGTGGACGTTCTTTTCACGTGGCTTTGACTCTGCACCTCCTTTGAGGCTGAACTGTGGATAACGTGTGTTTGGTCCTCAAAGGAGTCGCGTCGCAGCGAGGAGGAGGCTCTGGAGGAGCAGGTGAGGAGGCTGGGAGAAGAACTGCAGGAAGTCAAGGATCTTTATGAAGCAGAGCAGCACAAAACACTCAGCAGCAAGGAAGAGCTGCAGCAGCTGCACAACCAGGTGAGCACAGGTGCACACTCGCTTTGAAGCCTCTGAGTCCAGAGGAGCTTTGAAATAGTAACGCTCTGCTGCTGTGACCTGCAGGTGGCACTCCTCTCTGTGGAGGTTTCCTCTCTCCAGGAGGAGAACGAACGAACGCGGGCGATGGCTGAAGTCCGAGAACCCAGCGAGCAGCTCCAGAGCGCCATCAGAGACAGAGACGACGCCATAGCCAAGTAGGACTGAGCAGACAATCACGCTGACACAGACACATGGTCTGAACCAGAACAGAACAGATGACTACCGTATTTTCTGGAGTATAGGTCACACCTACGTTTAGCTCTGCTGCAAATGTCTGCCACAGGAGCGCACAGCAAGGCTTTTAAGAAGATTAACACTTAAAAACAATTATTTGTTTGATAAAAATTATAGCAAATATGTTTCTGAGCTGAACTTTTCCTTAATAAATGAACGTAATTGTGAAATGAGCTGGATTTTAAAATTTGTTTCTCCGAAAGCGATAACAAGCTATATATAGGTCGCAGGCCTTGAAAAAAAAAAAAAACATAAAAAGGTGCGACCTATACACCGGAAAATACGGTAGTTTTTATATTTGAAACGACCTCTCAGCATTTTCCACAGGTTTGTGTGCACCACGCTGAGATGCTGTCGGGCCCACGCTCAGTTGTGTGTGTGTGTGTGTGTGTGTGTTGCAGGAAGAAAGCTGTGGAGATGGAGCTGGCCAAATGTAAAATAGACATCATGTCTCTGAACAGCCAGCTGCTGGACGCCATCCAGCAGAAAGTCAACCTGTCGCAGCAGCTGGAGGCTTGGCAGGTGGGTCTGTGGGAATTTTACAGAAATGTCCTTCAGACAGCTTTATACATGCATTACCTTTGTAACTGCTAACACATGGAGACTGAGCTAGACTGTGAGTGTTTTGGGGGTTCTCCTGTATGATGGGGTGTGTCTGCAGCCTTCGCCTCCCTCACCTGTGACCAGCAGCTCTGTCCTCTCTTCTCTCCTGCCCACAGTTTGCCTCCTCAGGGCTCTTTACTGTTTGGCTCTTGTGGTTTCTGATCTAGTGGCCTCTCTCAGCCTCAATAGCACCCATTCTCCCCCCCTGTGGTGCCTCCCCTACCCTCCTGCCTTAGAGGTGAGCCCTGAGCTGTGCCATCTCACCGTTCCACCCTGCACTGACCCAACTACGACTCAGCGAGTCATTCTGTCTCTGTGTTCACTAAGTTCACTTTTTTAAACTCTCCATCACCCAGCTGCACCTTCCTCTCTCTCCATCTGTCAGTTCATCCTCTCCACACACACCTGTTTCACTTTTCTTTGAGACAGGACCGATGATCCACTCACCTGACGTTACACACCATCGCCAGATAAATACTTATACTACGGAAAAAGCTATTATTAGATAATAATAGGTCAACAAAGAAGAATCTGTGCAGGTGACCTGACTTAACCTTGTTAGAGATGAAGATGTTGCATCCAAAGAACATTTATACAAATAAAACAAACAATAGATAATACAGCCCAGTACTTACCAAGCATATGCATGGTCCTTACAGGATACTGTACATGCCTGGTACTTAATATGTACTTTGTACCTTCAGAATATATACCTGGTACACATCTGGTTGGGGCACCTGGTACATACATTGTACATGCCTGGTATCTTCAAGGTACCTCCTTGAACCCTTACAGTGTACATACTTGATATAAGGTACTTACTGGTACTTACCTGGTACATATAAAATACCTGTTGCAATAAAGGTACAGTACTTAGCTGGTATGTACAGGGTGTGTAGTACATTGTAAGTACCAGCTGTATCAAGTATTGCTACTGTAAAATGTTTTTACTACTTATTTTTAATCAGACAAAAATTCCAGCTTCATACAGCAACTTGTCTGAGTCATCTGTGGTTTCATCTTAGTTCAGTTTATTTTATTTTATTTTATTAATGCAGCATCAGTTTACAGCTGAAGTCACAGGTCAGACTAATTTTTTAATTTGAGTTTTATTGAGTTCACACAACAAGCAAGTAAGGGTCAATTACGGGTGTCAGAACTGACTGACAATAGATACAAAAACATTTTTATTTAAAATTTGTTCTTTAAATATAAGTAAAGTCCAGAATTATATTTAAAAAAAAAAAGAATTAGACAAAATATACCACATAAATATTGCATTTAAACAAAGAGTGTTTAATTTTTTTTTGTGTGTGTAATTATACATCCATTCATGTACAAAGTATGTCCAGCCTGCTTCACATTCTGAAAATGTGAAAAATGAATCAACTTCAAAATGTTGTGAAAAAAAAAAAAGTTTTGTGTTGTCAACATTAGAATGAAGAGCGGAGGATAATTCTGAATTATACTCTGTAATGTTGCTCTAAACTTTGTTGTAAAAAAGGAAATCTTAAATCAGAGGTGTCATTTCATCTCCGAGAAAACTAATATTCTGAAAATATGAATTTTTTTTGCACAATTTCAGAAGTTTTCTTGCAGAATGGGACAAAATAACAGTTCAAACTTTTCATCACTTAACAAAATGTAAAAGGTTTTTACAACTCAAAAGTATTTTTTAATCAATTTTTGGGCTTGAAATACAGAAAAGACTCAGTTTAATCAAATTCAACTACAACCTAAAAGTAAGATGTATTTTTACTTGCATTTTTCATTATATCCAAATCTCTTCAGATTCAGTGTTGAATTTAGATTTTTATTATTGTGATGAAGAAACGAGCACAATCATGTTTTTAAAATACAGCACACTGTTAATAATCATATCATGTATTTTTGAACCAAAACTGTGAGGGTTTGTTTTGTTGTAAATTACTGCAATAACGAAATACTGTAACAGAAATGTAAAGTTAAAAACTACCTTTTTGATATAAACCAGAAAACGCTTCATTATGAGACTGCCATGGTTCAAATCAACCTAAATAAATAATAAGAATAAATAAAATAATAATATTAAAATGCACAGTTCAAAATATCACTGTGCTGTTTCTATGATACAGAGGTGGTCAGAAATTTACATCCACTCATTTGTCACGTTAATCTGAGTCTTTGTATTACTTTGTATTTATTTTATTGTTATTATTCTACAGTGAAATGATTGTACAACATGTAATTCAAATATTTCTTCAAAAACTTAGGTCCAAATGTTAGAAATTACAGTATTGTGGATTTTCTCTAATCCACTCGGGGTCAAAATAATACATACCGACTCAAATATTTACATACATAATAATTTTTTTAAACAAGTACAGTACATCTCATTGGTAATCATGACTGCAGATTGTAGTTTCTCTTTGCCAGCATGACAATAAATCGTTTGACAGCACTCATTGAACTGACCTGTAGGAACATCAAAGGTACACCGGTAGGATAGAGCGGGAGGTGGACCAACGGATTGGGGCCTCATCCTCAGTAACGAGGGTGTTGATTCGGTCAGTCATGGTGAAGAAAGAGTTAAGTGTAAAGGCAAAGTTCTAAATGTACTTGTCTAAGACACAACAGTCACTGGTTGACTTTAAAAAAGGCTTAAAGACCTTTCTTTTTAAGCGAGCCTACTCTGTCTCCACATGATTTTACCTTTAATCTTAGTTGATACTACCATTGGCCCTCATGCACGAAAATGTTCGTATTTTTATCCTAAATTTCTCCTACTTTTGTTCGTACGAAGTGTTCGTACGAACATGCCACGTCAGATTCAACAAACTCTTCTATCCACAGGAAAAGTGTGTAAACGAGCTGCGTAAATTTAATGAATCCCACCTGTTCTATCAACCTGCGCGTGCTCGCGGAGAGGTCATTTACATAATTCCCACCCCTCAAAACACCATATAAGGCCACGTTTCCTGCCTTTTGACAGCAGGAAGTGTCCATTCATTCAAAATCAAGTTCGGAGATTGAAGTTCTGCTCTGCACCGCTACCCCCCCCCCCCGCAAGTGTCGGATGGTCAAATATCTTTAATTTTAGTGTACTGTGTTACATTATAGTTTCACTTATTCAGAAGAGGCGCACCGCTACCCCCCACCCCCCGCAAGTGTCGGATGTGTTTTTGAACAGAAGCATTTTAAAATGTCTCGAAACTACAGTTAACTTCATATTAATATTGTAGTGCATATGTTGTGTGTCCCGTGGGTCGTACAGTATCAGAAATCAAGAATAAATGGTTTGATCTGAAAATGGCTTCAAACAAACGTCTCGCCGCAGCACGGACAGGAGGTGGTCAAGGAATAGTCTGCGTTACCGAGATGGATGGACAATAAATGCCACGCTGCAAGACGCGTGCCAACATGTTTTGCAGCACAAATGAGTCATGCGCGCTCCTCCGCGCAACCACATTCTGCAGGTTATATTTCGAATCAGATATAATAATCTATTGCTCCGATGGTGTTTGGCACAGCAGTCCAGCAATAGCATGAAAATCAGTCTTAATTCGTACTTGTTCTGCGGCGGTGTATGGGAATTTTATGTACCTGGGTGTTAATATGAGGAGGGCTTTGATGACCAAGGGGAGCGCACGACTCACTGAAGCCTGCGCGACACACCAGACAAATTAAACTTAAAATTATAATTCTAATTCAAACAGAATAACCTATTGTCAAGAATAATTATGGTGCGTGATTTTTTTAAACCCAAAATATTTTCTAAATAACGAAATATGAAGTTATTAGTGGAGAAATTCCGTCTGGATGACAGCAGACTGACGCTCCTAAAATATACGACAGGTCCGGACCACTCGTAAATTTTGTTCGTATCTGAAAAAAATCTTAGGATACGAAAACATTGTTGAATGCCACAAATGATCCTAAATCACTCGTACGCACAGTTTAAGAACAAATCTGTGCGTACGAACGGTTCGTGAATGAGGGCCATTGATTTTACTTGATTTTATCACTTGTTTTTATTTGATCTTTGATTTTTGTAGCACTTTGAGATTTTTGTTAATGAAAAGTGCGTTTAAATTGAATTCATTATTATTATTATTATTATTATTATTATTATTATAAAGATCTAAGGAAGAGATTTGTAGATACACAGAAGTTGTAAATGTTTTTGTTTAACCCAATTTTATACTTCAGATTGTAACATCATCTGGTCAAACAACTACAAGTTATTTGGTTGTATCACTTTGCAAAATTCTGGCAGAAGACCCAAAATGTTGCGCTTAGATTAAAGGAAATTGATGAGGATGTTCAGCAACAACAAGGAACCACCAAGACCCTGCTCCAAAAGTGACACCTCCAAGCTTGATGGACAAGTCACATGTCTTCTGGAGAAAAAGTTTGATGGCTGTGTTGGTACAAAGATGGAGTTTTTTTGGCCCAAAGGCCAAAATGTGTGTTTGGGGGAGTTAAGATGACACTTTTAAATCCAAGAACACTTTATTAGCCATCAACCGACTAGCATCACGCTGTGGTACCAGGGCATTAAGCAAAGTGGATGAGATAATGACGAAGGAGGAGTACTGTCAAGTTCTTCACCCTCATCTTAGATGATTGCTTAGTGACAAATGGGTTTCCAACACTTACTAGAACTGGTTTCAGAATGGATAAATAAATCAGGCTAACATTGAACCTCTGAAATGACCTTGCCGAAGCCCCGACCTGACTGTTGAAAGTGAATGGACTCCGGTAAAATGCCAGACCTGTGACAGGAAACCATCCATCCATCATCTTTACCCACTCCTTCCTTTCCAAGTCTCAGGGGTCACTGGTGCCCATATCCAGCAGCCATTCTGTGATAGGTGGAGGACACCCTGGACAGGTTGCAAAGTCCATCACCACAGGGCTTGCCCACAGTGCCATACCCAACCCCACTCAGCCCGGTTTATGAGACCATCTTGTTCTTGGTTCCACAACGAACTGCTCTGAGGTGACATTTTTTTAAAGTAAGCAGGCAGCAGCCGTTGATTGGCCATCAGCTACGTCACTGGATGACCCACCCAGTTTGTTTGTTTTTCAAGTTTTCTAGTTTTTATAGATTCTAGTTCAATAGAGAAGCTCCAAAACTAGTGCCATGGACCAATGACAAGGTTCAGACCTTTCTATTTTTATCGACAGATCAGAGGACTCAGAGCGAGCTGGATGACCCTACAAGAAACAAGTTAATTTACCATGAGATACAGGAGATGAGATACAGGAGATGGGATACAGGAGATGAGATACAGGAGATGAGATACGGGAGATGAGATACAGAATAGAATATAGAAGAATATATCTTTATTGGCATTGTCGATTGTACCGGGGTACAAAACATTGCAATTGGCGCATGCACCATCCTTAAGAGGGGACGTACGCACGAAATCCGCAGCAGAAATTAATCCGCGCCGCCAAACAATCAGATATGGAAAAAAAAGGAAGGTTACAATA
Source organism: Garcialebias charrua (assembly GCA_038048925.1). NCBI lineage: Eukaryota > Metazoa > Chordata > Actinopteri > Cyprinodontiformes > Rivulidae > Garcialebias > Garcialebias charrua. The sequence continues at coordinate 24,851 of JBBPBX010013453.1, forward strand.
CTGTAGGATAATCATTGGTATTCAAAAAAGAATCTATCACATTTTGTCTTAGGACATTCTATGATAAAGTCAAAAAAACTCTACCAGCACAAGATAAGACAAAGCACATGTTGCATTTTGGTGGCGGAGCAGGGAGATAAGTCTGTGAGCAATCGTCCAGATAGAGCACAGTTCTGCAGATGGGCTCAGCCGCTCATCTGAATGCACACAGAGAGCTCTCGGGGGGGGGGGCGACAGTTCTTCCAACAGCTTCAGACTCCAGGAGAGGTTTGCAGTCAGCCTTTGTTCAAGGTTGCTTGGGGTGTCCCGATTAGATTAGTTGATTTATTTATTTTTCAGGGCAGGCTACAGTGTACTCTGACTGTTAGCCTTGAGTCCAGGTGCCGTCTGAGTCCAATTCGTCCGAATTATGTGAGCTTTCATTCAACCCGAGCTTACAGGTCTCCCTCTCCTCCCTGATGTAGCCCGCTCGGCTGTAAACGAGTCCCAAACCGCACCGCAGGTCTGCGGTCGTCCACGACCATTCCCATCATGCGATTCAGCTTGAACAACAGCTGGTTCATTGAGGTCACAGCTCGGATCAAAGAGTCGTTCTGAGCAGGAAGTTTCAACAGTGCGTTGATCGCCGCGGAAGTCTTCCTTAGTTTCCAGTAGCAGAAGCCCCTGCATAAGCCAAAGAGCAGCGCACCTGCTACCATAAATCCAATTATCCACAGATCTTCCACGTCCTCGACTGAAAGAACGGTCAGACACATTATCTTCCACTCGCCCCACAAATCCATGATTTATCCGGCCGCATGCGTGTTGAGGGGGCACGCCGGTTCTCCTGGTCTGGAGCGCTTCGTGGAAAAAATGTTATCGATAGAGGAGACAGCCCATGCGTTTAAATCCATGTTCCAAATTGATTCGAGTGAGCACTGAAGAGTTGCAGACGAGACAAAAGTGCAAAAGCAGGGAGGAGGAAAACTTTGAGCAGGAGAGGAGCAGAGAAGCGACCTGCTTTGCCAAGAGCCGGAAGTAGAGATGAGATACAGGAGATGAGATACAGGAGATGATGGAGCAGCATGGCTACACCCAGACTTTTAAGCAGTGCAGAGATAAGCTAAAATTGTTTAAGTCAGATTACAGTTACGATGCCTGCCCACTGCAATGATGATCACCCACAGAGCAGGGAAACATGTCACAGTGACAATTCACCTACACCTGAGAAGAACCAATAAGAAGAGAACCGACTTGAGTAGAACTTATCAATGGCAAAGCATCTTAAGAGAAAAACAACCATTCACACTTTCACGCACACCTAGGGACAACTTAGAGTTACTAATTAGCCTAACATGCATAGGCTAGTGTGGGGGTGGCACAGAGGCTAGAGAAGGTAAGTTGTGATCAGGTCAACGTTTGTTGTTAGTATGCTAACTCCACACAGAAACGCTGAGACGCTATAACTCCACCAATTGAGCCACCTGGGGGAAATCAACAAATTTAAATACAAGCCCAAAACCAGAAAAGTTGGCACGTTGTGGAAATCGCAAATAAAAACAGAATACAATGACTTGCAAATCTTTTTCAACCTATATTCAATTGAACACACTGCAAAGACCACATACTTAACGTTCGAACTGGTAAACTTTGTTATTTTTTGCAATTATTAGCTCATTTGGAATTTGATGCCTGCAACATGTTTCAAAAAAGCTGGCACAAGTGACAAAGAAGACAGAGAAATTTGAGGAATGCTCATCAAACACTTATTTGGAATATCCCACAGGTGAACATGCAAATTGGGAACAGGTGGGTGCCATGATTGGGTATAAAAGCAGCTTCCTTGACATGCTCAGTCATCCACATAGAAGGATGGGGCGAGGGTCACCACTCTGTGAACAAATGCGTGGGCAAATTGTCGAACAGTTCAAGAACAACTTTTCTCAACGAGCTATTGCAAGGAATTTAGGAATTTCACCATCTACGGTCCGTAATATCATCAAAAGGTTCAGAGAATCTGGAGAAATCACTACACGTAAGGGGCAAGGCCGAAAACCAACATTGAATGCCCGTGACCTTCGATCCCTCAGGCGGTACTGCATCAAAAACCGACATCAGTGTGTAAAAGATATCACCACATGGGCTCAGGAATACTTCAGAAAACCACTGTCAGTAACTACAGTTCGTCGCTACATCTGTAAGTGCAAGTTAAAGCTCTACTATGCAAAGCAAAAGCCATTCATCAACAAGATCCAGAAACGCCGCCGGCTTTGCTGGGCCCGAGCTCATCTGAGATGGACTGATGCAAAGTGGAAAAGTGTTCTGTGGTCTGATGAGTCCACATTTCAAATTGTCTTTGGAAACTGTGGACGTCGTGTCTTACGGACCAAAGAGGAAAAGAACCATCAGGACTGTTATAGGCGCAAAGTTCAAAAGCCAGCATCTGTGATGGTATGGGGGTGCATTAGTGCCCAAGGCATGGGTAACTTACACATCTGTGAAGGCACCATTAATGCTGAAAGGTACATACAGGTTTTGGAGCAACATATGCTGCCATCCAAGCGACGTCTTTTTCATGGACGCCCCAGCTTATTTCAGCAAGACAATGCCAAGCCACATTCTGCACGTGTTACAACAGCGTGGCTTCGTAGCAAAAGAGTGCGGGTCCTCCCCTGGCCTGCCTGCAGTCCAGACCTGTCCCCCATTGAAAATGTGTGGCGCATTATGAAACGTAAAATACGACAACGGAGACCCCGGACTGTTGAACAACTTAAGCTGTACATCAAGCAAGAATGGGGAAGAATTCCACCTGAAAAGCTTCAAAAATTGGTCTCCTCAGTTCCCAAACGTTTACTGAGTGTTGTTAAAAGGAAAGGCGATGTAACACAGTGGTAAATATGTCCCTGTGCCAACTTTTTTGCAATGTGTTGCTGCCATTGAATTCTAAGTTAATGGTTATTTGCAAAACAAAATAAAGTTTCTCCGTTCGAACATTAAATATATTGTCTTTGCATTCTATTCAGTTGAATATGGGTTGAAAAAGATTTGCAAGTCATTGTATTCTGTTTTTATTTGCGATTTGCACAACGTGCCAACTTTTCTGGTTTTGGGCTTGTACATTCTGCCAAGAAGGATGGTCAATTATATGTCAGCGTTATACCAGGAGCTTGTTGATGGATATGAAAAGTTCAGTCAGAGTGCAAATTGTCATGGAATGATTAAACAAATACAGACCCTTTCCAAAAAATTTGAATATCACAGAAAAGTTATTTAACTTCCATAATTCCATTCAAAAAGTTAATATTTAATACAAAGTAGATGATAGATTCAGGGCCCACAATTAAACTGATTTCAAGTATTTATTTGTTTATTTTTACATAATTTGATCTACTAAACTCAAAGCACCTGCACAGGTTTCCCCAGGTGTCATTAAATTGTTTCAGTTTGGTTCAATTGTCTCAGTTCGGTTCAATGTGGGGAAGACTGCAGACATAACAACTGGTCAGAAGACCATCATTGATCCCTCCATAGGGTGGGTAAGCCACAAAAGTTCATAGCTAAGGAGGCTGGCTGTTCGTGCTGTGTCCAAGCATATCAATGGAAAGTCTGGTGGAAGGGCAAAATGTGGCAGGAGAAGATGCACCAGCAAAAGAGATGACCGTGGGCTTCAGTGGATTATCAAACAGAGAAGATTCCAGAATCTGGCAGAGATCCAGAAAGAGTGGAATGAGGCGGGAGTCACAGCTTCAAAAACCACCGCATTCAGATGCATCCGGTAGATGGACTACAACTGTTGGGTTTCCTTGGTCCTATTTTCTGATGAAAGTAAGTCTACCTTTCATTCAGAAATCAAGGTCCAAAGGTTTGGAGTAAGACTGGTGAGGAACAGAGTCCATACTGCTTGAGGTCCAGTGTGAAATATCCACAGTCAGTCATGATTTGGGGTGCAATGTCCGGTGCAGGTGTTGGTCAACTCTGCTTTCTTAAATCCAAGGTCACCACAACAGTCTACCAGAATGTTTTAGAGGACTTCATGATTCCTTCTGCTGAGGATCTGTATGGAGATTCAGAGTTCATCTTCCAGTAGGACCTGGCCCCTGCCCATGCAGCCAGAAGCACCAAAACCTGGTTTGATGCCCATGCCACAGTGCTTGACTGGCCAGCCAACTCGCCAGACCTAAACCCCATTGAGAATCTATGGAATATTGTCAAGAGGAAAAGACCCAACAACAAAGAAGAGCTGACAGCATCAAGGAAATCTGGGCTTCCATAACTCTCAGGCAATGCCACAGGCTGATTGCTTCAATGCCACGTTGCATCGAGGCAGTGATTAAGGCCCTGTACACACGTAGCCTGGTGCTTGAAAAACGAATATCTGCGCAAAAAAAATATCTCAGTACATACATGTTCGGATATTTAAAATGTTCGTCTACATGTACCCGTTTATTTTCACCTCAGAGAGTTGTAAAGAATATGCTGAACCCATATGTGGCAGTGTAGTGCCGTCACAACCCTTCAAACCATCCACAACTTCCTGTTTTGTTTTTTTTTGTTTGTTTTTTTCGTTCGTTTGTGTGGACAGACCGCGAGGTTGAGCTACTATTAAATACCGTGTTGGAGTACAAAGTTAATAAAACGCAGGAAAATGCCGCCTGGGAATCATGTCCGCCTGGGAATCATGTCAGAGCAGGTATGTTGACATTTTAGTGCTTTTTTTTCGCCGAGCATTATGTGACGTCAGCGCCGCTCCAGCTGGAGCAGAAATCTCCGGTTCTGAAGTCCACACGCAAACTCGAAAGCGGAGAATTCTCAAATCTCCACTTTGGTCGGAGTTTTTTTAATTATTCGTTTATAGTTACATCAACGGGAGTTCACGTGTGGATGATAGGCCAAACCGCACGATAAACTGTTCGGTTTTACTGATATCCGGCTACGTGTGTACAGGGCCTAAGACAAAGGGATTCCCAACCAAGTATTGAAGATTGACATATCATTTTGAAAGTACCATATTTTGATTGATTTGTTGTGATATTAATTTCTTTCTTTCTTTCTGCAAAAACTGAGAAGTGTGGGCTGATGTCTTCACAGTATTCTACTTTTTTGAATTCCTGTTTTCATGGGTTTCATGAGCTGGAAGTCCAAATTATGTAAAAAATAAACAAACAAATACTTGAAATTTATTAATTTGTGGGGCCTGAATCTATCATCTATTAAAGATTAACTTTTTGAATGGAATTATGGAAGTTAAAGGGGACCACATATTCAAAATTCACTTTTTAATGTTTTTTTACTCAACTTTGGGTATTTACTAGAGATGCTCGATATTGACTTTTTTGCCGATATTCGATATGCCGATATTGTTTAACACTTAATTTCCGATTATGATATTAACCGATATTACAAACCGATATTAAGGTGAAATTATATATCTCCTGTCAGGGACATTTTGTCTGCTTTATTGTGTTGCCCCACTGGATACATTCCATAGGCAAACAGTCTGTAGAAAATAAGAACAATTTCAACTGAAGTTATGGAAAAACTGCCATATTTATTTTTAAAACATTTTCTTAAACAATAGGTTGGATCATGCTCTCCCTGAGATAATCCTGACAATACCCACTATAGCTAGGACAAATTTGACTTAACAAATAAAATTAAACATTGTAGCTGTAAATGTGCTTGGAACATGTAATGTCAACTAAAATAAGTAAAATGTACAGCCTACTATAATTTTTCATTGTTAAATAAAATGTGGCTGGCAACAATAACATTTTGAAAACTGCACATTTCTATGAGGTACAAACAACACTTGAGAAATGAGGTAAACTGCAAAGAAAAGAAACAAAAGTGCACAAATATGGACAGCCTTGTCTCTGGACCCCAAGCGATGTTGCCAAACCCAGGTGTTATTTTATCGGGCTTTTGTTATCGGAAGAGAAACCGATACCGATATGTAGAGATTTTACATTTTTATGCCAATATCGGCATATTATCGGACATCCCTAGTATTTACTTCATAAAAAACAGTCCTAAAGCCAAAAAAATGCACCCAGTGGTTTATTTACTCTAAGTAGATTTATTTATCTTTGATAAAATACAGTTCGTTTTGCACTTCCTGCGGTTTGTGACGTCACAAACCGCAGCCAACCGCAGCCACAACCCACCTCAACCTGAGTCCAGCCCCTCACCTAGCAACCCCTGGTTAGGCTCAACCCACTTCTGTATTAAACACATGACTGTTGTTTTTCATGATTTCATCTCATCTTTTGTTTATATGTTCTTAATTTCATGTGTACAGCACTTTGTTGCAGCTGTGTTTTTTTTAATGGCTTTATAAATAAAGTATAATTGTTATTTTTATGTTTTAGTTCAATTTTTAGTGTATTTGCGATCGCTCCCAACGCGCATCCGGTAAAAATTAAACGAGCAGACCCCCGGCGTAGGGACCGGCGGCAACGGGACCCTCTTCTGGCGCGATGGAGCGGAGCTTCAACTGTACAGCCTCGCTGCAGCCTCACAGCAGCGAGGACCTTCTCCTTACGGATTAATTTACGGGAGACACTTGGTGAACTTTGTGTTGTCTTGACTGGAACAGCGATAACTCCCAAAATCTCCGCGTGCAACGAGCGGAGCTGGCGAACACCGGAAGAGGAACAAGCTAACATTAGCTTCGGATTCGGGTGGTCTCATGCTAAAAGGAGCAGCAAATTGCGGCGCGCTCAGACGGGTTTCGGTAAGTTATCTTAAGCTAGCACTAACAGTAAGTCAAATGAGTAATAAAAAAAGAGCTAATTTTAAAACAACAACACATTACAGATACTGGCTGTTACAGAGGGCGTAAACAGATCGTTGAAGGGCGTGGACTTCAGAACTTGTATCAGAAACCGGTCGTTCAAAACGAAAGTTAAAAATGGCAGAATTAAAAAGGGTATAATTGATTATCTAAGAATTATTTTGTGTATTAAAATGAATTAATATTGTCAAGATAGCACACAGACATAACATAAAAATTTTAAAGACCTATATGTGGTCTCCTTTAAACAACTTTTCTATTATGTAATTTTTTTGGAAAGGGTCTGTATTAGTATGTGTGTATGTATGAGCGGCTGTATACTGTACATTGTTTTGACCCTGGTAAAATCTACATTAAATTTAAACTTGCACATCCAACACTATTTGTAAAACTCATAGAAGTTGTACATTGTACAATCATTTCACCGTGGAAATAATCACTGGAAGCAGTTTGTGTCTTTCATACTCATGGTGAACAAATGATGTCAACTTCTCACCACATCTGTATTTAACTGTATGTGATGATTCTCTTTGAGTTGTCTCTCATTCCCTTTGTTGTCTCTGGCATTAGGATGATATGCACAGAGTGATTGAGCAGCAGCTCATGGACAAACACCAGGACGAGTGGCGTTCGGCCCATGGCTCCCTGTCGGGGTCTACAAGGAGTCAGTCTCCAAGACGAGTTTGCCGTGTCTCTGATCGAGACAAGAGACTTTTCTCTTTTTTCAAAAAGAGCTGAGCTTTGCTGGACTGGCCATGCATCCAGTAGACAGAGACGAACAAGGTGAGGGGCAGGGGAAAAGGGACATCGCAGTCCAGCCAATGACAGGCAGTGGCACACGCAACTGTTTGGGGTGGGGGGTCATTTTGCACTACATCTGTCACATTACTCCTTCTTACAGATGAATTGGAAGCTGATGACAATGAGCAGGACTTCCCCAGAACCTTTGACTTGACTACTTTTCATAGAGCTCTTTTGTTCTCATAAAACAACAGGGTTATGAAGTTTACCTTCATAAAGGAAGGTTTCCTTGTAGTGCCTACAGCCATATCTACAAGCCACTGCCAACTCTGTAGAGGTGGAACACACCATACAATTACTATGTGTGTCCCTGTTCTCAGGCCAAAGAGTCTGGGGAAGATGGAACAATGTAGGATCATAAGGAATCAGAGGACGTCAGGGGACAGCTGTGGCGAGGCACTCATCAGATCACAGATGACCTTCTGATTACAGAACATGTCGCTGTTGTCAGGTTTATTCATTTGTTCAGGGAAACATGAAGCAACCGCTTCAAGAATCAGATGGTGAACAAAGTACCTAAATGGCCAAATGAAAGTTGATTTTGTGTCAAAACAATATGGGAGGAATTTTTTGGGGGGAGAAAAACTCAAGAGTTCTTCCTTTGTTTGAGTGTCAACCATTTTTAAAGTTTGGAGTCATGGACAAGACAAAAATGCACTAATAAAATAATGGATTGAATGTACAGTAAAAAGTGTTTCGTAAAGAAGTTTTACACTGTAAACCAGAGATACACCTAAAGATCCAAATACCAGTATCCACAGCTACATCCTATAATTTCCTATGATGCTCCAGTTTGGCTTTTACTACCCTTTTCCTGATTTTATATATCTTGTGTTTCAAAATGCAGGTTTGCAAAACCCTGGTAACCCAGGTAATCCTTCGAGTAAGAAATGGAGCAGAACAAGGGAATCCTCAAACTAAAAGAGAACCTTTGTTGTGAGAGCAGTGTTGGGATCAACTCTACGTGGCCTTCACGTTCATCTCTGATAGATGAATAAACCTTTGGGTGGCTGAACTCGTGAAAGCTGTTTGTCCAGGTGTTATATTTTTTATACGGTTCACATTATATGAATATTATTCTTGTTAAGACAAAGGCACTGCCCCATATTGTCCCTGTGATGTCAAACATCTTACTAGTTGACCAAATTTACAAAAAGCGTTTACATAAGCTTGAGAAGGAGGCAGAACTGGGTTGACTGCTCGTCGATTAGCGTGAAGGCACAGATGTGTCGATGCACAGCAGCTCCACTAAACTTCCTGTGCGGTGGTCAACATCTGCTGCAGGAGTCATCAATCACTCGTAATAGTAAAGGTCTACCTCCATTCTCGTTGCTTCAATACTTCATGGGCACTTTACTTTCTCAGCTGTTGGGCTTCCATTTTAGGCAACATATAATGTTACGTGTTGAGTTCTTGGCGCGGGAATGATTTTCAGCGTTGACGTCTCATGACTCATGTCTAAAAGCAGCTGTGCTTACCTATGCAGGTGTGTTCGTGTCATCTCAGCTGGTTGTTGGGAAGGATCAACCCAAAGAATTTTATTTTATTTTTTACAAAAAATGTAAAAGTAATAGGTTGGGATAAAAGCGGTATAGTCTTATGAAATACTTGTAAATGAAGATCTTTTTGTAGAAAGAAAATACTGTATGTCCATACAATGTTATTTGCAGGCTCTGTTTTCATGTTTGTATGTGAACAGGAGATCTACTGAAGAGTTAGACATCACTTTTACATTTTCTTTCTTTCCTTATTTTTTAATGGTCTGGTGGGACATAGTGAGAGAAATTCTGTATATTTTTTGCTGTTCTGAAAGTTACCAGTAAAGTGTTTTTTTTTTTTACCTGACAAAAACAATAAAAAAAGTTCACTGTTTTGCCAGCAACAACAATGCATTAAAGTTGAATGAACAAACATATTACAAAACAATATGATCAATAGATGAGAATTCAATTCAGTTGATTTCTATAGCACCAAGTCACAACATAAATCATCTCAGGGCACTGTACAGAAACATTTGTACAGTATATATAAAATACCAATTAGTAAACGTTCTCTTTCTTAGGAAGCCAGCAGATCGTGTCAAATTTTTACTTTTTCACCATCTCCCATCCCGAGCAGCTTATAGGTAACAGTGGAAAGGAAAAACTCTTTTAACAGGAAGAAACCTCCAGCAGAATGGGCAGCCATCTGTCTACACTGGCTGGGGTTAGCTGGGGTTTTTATAGACCAGTGCACAATGACCGGTCCAAATGTAGTATCTATGGAAGAAAGACAAAGAAAAATACATAATAATGACAGAAATAATTACAAATTAAAACAAGGAGGGTAGAGACATTAAAAATAACAAAACGAGGAAATACTAATAATAATAAAAATGAATTTAATTTATAACGCACTTTTCATTAACAAAAATCTCAAAGTGCTACAAAGTGCAACAAAAATCAAAGATCAAATAAAAACAAGTGATAAAACAAATAAAATAAATAATATCAACTAAGATCAAAGATAAAATCATGTGGAGGCAGAGTAGGCTTGCTTAAAAAGAAAAGTCTTTAAGCCTTTTTAAAGTCAACCAGTGACTGTGGAGCTCTCAGGTAGTCAGGGAGGGAGTTCCATAGGCGGGGGGCAGCCACACAGAATGCCCGGTCTCCCATGGTCCTTAATTTGGTTCGTGGAATGTGAAGTAGATTACTGTTCTGTGATCGTAGAGACCGGGTGGATGAATATGGTGCAAGAATGTCCTTTAGATAATCAGGTGAAGTTCCGTGTAAGCATTGATGTGTAATGAGAGCAGTTTTGTACTGAATTCTGTAGGCGACAGGAAGCCAATGGAGGTTATGGAGAATGGGCGTAATATGTTCAAATTTACGAACTCTCAACAGAATCCTAGCTGCACTGTTTTGAATATATTGAAGCTTCTGAAGGTTTTTACCAGGGATTCCAATAAACAGGGAGTTGCAGTAGTCGAGCCTGGAGGAGACAAAAGCATGGACGAGCTTCTCAGCATCAGAAAAAGTCAGAGATGGGCGAAGTCTGGAGATGTTTCGAAGATGGAAGAAGCAGGTTTTAAACAGATGCTTAATGTGATTTTCAAATGTAAGATGAGAGTCCATTTTTATTCCAAGATTTGTAACAGAGGTGGAGAGGGGGATGTCTTGTCCAGAGAAGGGAAATGTGATCAGTTTGTCCTCAAGCAGTCTAAGCCTATAGCAGCGTAACTAAGGGATAGCTCAGGAAGCCCAAGTCAACACTGCTCATAGGATTCATCAAAAAGAAAGACTTCAACCTAATCTTAAAAGTAGACAAGGTGTCAGAAACTGGATCCGCAAGAGAGGAGCCTGAAAGCTCTGCCTCCTGTTCTGCTGGTAGAAACTATAGGAACCACAAGTAAACCTGCAGTATGAGAGCAAAGTGAATTACTTCAGTTTAACTAGAACGCTGAAATATCTTGACTAGATTAAATGACCCTGGGTTATCTCAGCAAAAACACTCAATTTAGCTGGAAAACGAATTAGCTCAGTTAGAAACAAACCGAAGCTAACAGCTAGTGAGGCTCCGTCCGTTTGTTTCACGTCCCTGTACGAGCCCCTCTGATGTCTTGTTCCTTTCACACAAGAACTTCTGCAGTGTTTTTGTAAGCAACTGCAAGTCAACCCCAAATTTAATTGACATTATACAAAGGAGAGTTTTAGATATACACCTGGACTCACTGAAAAAAAAAGAATACACTGGAATGGTCAACTCTAACATACTAATTGCTAACGAGGCGATAATTCATGCCATTATGTGTTGCACTTATTAAAACTTGAACGTCAAAGAAAATGACATTACTGTAAATGTATCTTTTTTTTATTTGGAAACACCAAACACACTGTGTCATTATACCAGGAGTTGTCGCTCTTCATACTATTAAGCTGGGCACTGATGTTAAATAAAAGCCGTTAGTCTACCAACCTGTTTTTCCTATTTTAGGTGGAAAATGTATACGCTAAATAATAATGAATTGGTGTATAGGGTAGACAAAAGCTCAGCTACCCCTGCATGCTATATAAGGCCCAGATATTTTCAGTTATGAGGAATAAAGAGTACAACATGTAATTTATTAGTCTAAGTACAATTAACTACATACTTTAAAAAAATCAGAACTTTTTAGACTAAGTCTACCGGTACATATAACGTAACAGTTACTTAAATAAATAGCAATTAAGTACTGGTTGGTACGGAAGAGGGCCATGGTGGTTAAAAAATGTTCTTTTATTTTTTTAATTCTGAGAATAAAGTTAGATTTCAGGGGAAAATAAATAGAATTGCACCAATGCTTGACCGATACAGCCAATGTTTGTCCTGTTTTCCCAACAACTAGAACGTGGTTTTATTAAACTAAAACAAGTGATGTTATGTGTTATTAACCTGATGACACACCTTGCATCAAGTACATCGACTACGTGTGGCTTAAGTGTAAACAGTAGTGATTAATGTAGCACCTAGCAAGATGGCTGCCACAGTTTTTGCCTTGCAGCGTCAGTGGCTTTCCGGTGGTTTGGTTTTAGTGCCTGTAGCATCACAAGGTAACTTCAGGCCAGAGTTATTAATATGTAGCTTTTAGAGAGTTTCTCCCTTTATGAAAAGAATCAAGTCTTTTGTCATTATTAGTAGGTCAGTTAAGTTTGTCAACTCTTTAAAGAGACAGAAGTCTACAATTTTGTGCAGGATTTTCTCGTTCAAATAACATTATTATTTGTAAACAGAATTTATACATTAAGATTGTTTTTTTATTACAGCTCAGTCAGTTAATTCTCAACTTATACGGCAAAACCAAATGCGATTTCTGTAAGAAAGCCACATTAACACAGCCTAAAAACGTATTCCTAAATGACACAGGAACTTACTCCAGTAACCAGAGAGTGGCCATCTACGTTCACTTGGATACTTGCTGATGATTCATGTTAAACCTTTTTAAAGCCATAAAACTCCTCCGCACAAAGGATGCACTTGAAGCAGAACAAATGGAAAAGTTGGTGGATTCATTAACTGGATGTTTAGTTGTTTTCACCAGCATGTGTTTGTAGGTTTGGGTCTCCTGTGCACTTAGTCCTGCCAGAACCAGATCACATTTGTCTCGTTTTCATTTTTTAAGACGCTTATGAATTGTTAACTTTATGTTGATGTAAATGCTGTCTCTGTTCATTTCATTGTAAACTGAACAGATTTTCTAACTGAAAGCATGTTTCTGATGCTGCCTCCATGGATTGTGTGTGTGTGTGTGTGTGTGTGTGTGTGTTGCAGTGGCAAACAACCACAGGCCACTGAGTGTGTTTTCAGCTGTGTGTGTGTCCTGGGTCAGATGTTGCTCTGGATGTTGTGCTTTCGGTGGGCCCATTGTGCTCCATGTGAGAGCTTCCATTCACCACAGACTGACAGCACTGTTTCAGTTATAAAATGCTTCAAACTATTCAAAATATTTATCATGCAATTTTCTCAGCCATGTTTTGTATGAATAAACACAATTCTCTTGTCTCCTCTGCCTTGGACCTGATTTTTTTCGTTGGTGGTTCTCACGGTCAGTCGAATGCTGATCCTTCATCCTTTCTGCTGAAAAACAGAAGAGCAGGGGCTTCAAGACGGGAGTGGATTTCCTGCTGAAACATGGCGTTCGCTTAGAGAAAACAGCTTCTGCATACTTTGTAAATAAATCCAATATGAAACCGTGCGTATGCATGAATCCAAGCACACTTCCTTTGTACATCCCAATCAACATGGAATTGAGCACACATGAAGGAATGCCCAACTCTTCCCTTCACACGCCTCCATTTAAATATACAAACTGATCTAAATATGCCCTGAACCTGAGGAATCTCCTCTCTGTACATTGAAGGCAAAAGAGGAACTTCACAGAATGTGACTTGAAGATGTTTCTAAATGAGGCAGGTGCGGGATGAACCAGGCCGCCTCGCCACAATAGTTGATTAGTTGCTTTTTTTGTTGTTCATTTACCCTTTATTTATCCAGGTAGTCTCATTGAGCCACGAGAACTCATTTTCAAGAGAGACCTGTTAGGGAGCAGATGGTGGGGGTTAAGGGCCTTGCTCAGGGGCCCAGAGTGGGGCGAATGAGGGCAGAGGCAGGCGTGGGTGTTTCACCTTTTTCCACCCACATTTACCATATTTATATTTTTTTATGTTGTCAGTACTGGGGCTTGAACCGGTAATATTCCGATCACAGGCCCACCATCTCTAACCACTACGCCACATCTCATGTAATTTGCACACTCACTGAATAAAACATCTTCCTGTTAAACATATTTATCCAGTGCTGATGATTTTATAGAAATGTGTGCAGTGGATATCTCTGACTCCATTAGAAAAACCAGCTGTTGCTGCAAATTGCTCTGTAGTGTTGGCCTGTTCAACTGTATTGTAGAAACTTGATGTTCCTGGTCGACATCTGGATAATTCCATCCAGCACAGCTGGCATGGCTCAGCTCAGAGTCGACTGGCACAGTCCTTATCGGTCTGCCAGCTCCCTCTGGAATGCTCCTGTTTCTAGAAACCCCAATGTGGTCAGTAACTGTACGTGCACGAGCAGCGCACGGCTCCTCGCTGTGTTGTGCTCCAAGACCGGCTGCAGCTCCAAGTTCCAGGAGGATTGCTCTTGGAAGCCTCAAACGGCTATGAGCTATTCTTGATACATCTGAAGTTTTGCGTGAAAAAGGGTGTACGCCACGTTTTCGTGTGTACACACCCTTTGTGCGAGGCCCCTGGACACTTTTACTCCATTGTTTACAAACCTGCCCATACTGTCAGGTTGCGTGGAGATAAGGCATGAACAACCCTTTTAACGTCAAGCCACTAACGTTCTGCTGGATTCAGATCTGGGCTTTGACTCTGCCACTCCAGAACCGTGTCGCCTTTAAACCTTTACTGTTTTTGTTTTTACGCTTCAAGTCCTTGTCATGCTGGAAAATAAAACATCTCCAAAGACATGTTCTTCTGCAGACAGCATTAGATTGTCCTCCAGAATTTCTCTATAGCGCACTATTTTTACACATCTTTGATGGCTGGCTATGAGAAGCATCCCCATAGCATGATGTTGTCACCACCATGCTTCAGTGGGGATGGTGTGTGTAGTGTTTGGTTTCAGCCCAACTTGCCCGATTGGCAAAAAGCTCTAATTAGGACTCATCAAACCAAAGGACCTTCCTCCACTTGAACATGGAGTCTTCCAACTGGCCATTTGGGAAACTGGTCAAAATTATGGTATTTAGTTTTCTTCAACTGTGTCTTTCTTTTTTTCTCTCCCAGAAAGCTCAGACTGGTGAAGAACCAGTGCAACAGTTGTATGCTCAGTTTCTCCCAGGTCACCTGCTGAAGTTTGTAACTACTTCACAATGGTCACTCAGTGGCTTTTCCCCCTACACTATTCCATCTTGCACTTTCACCGTTTGTGAGGATGGCCTTGGTGCATTACACACATCCCATATTCCTTCCATTCTTGATAACAGAACTCCTGGGGATGATTAGGGCCTTTAAAATGCAGTTGTGTTCATTCCGACTACTGTATTGTATTCTTCAGTAATCTTTTCTGAGTTGTTTGGAGTGTTCTTGTCTTCATGGTCTAATGTTGATTAATCAAAGAATGACGTTCCAGACACAGGTGTTCTGCAATCATCTGACACATCCACTACTACCAACTGTGAGGCTCACACCAAACAGCTCTTTTGAATGAGGACAGTTATTTCAAGGGGCCTTGTTTTGTCAGAAATTTCATTTATATGACCATGACTGATTTTAGACAGCAATAAATGGGTACAGCATCCAAAGGGGTGAATACTTTTTATAGGCACCATAGGTGCTGGTCATAAAATTAGAACATCATGAAAAAGTTGATTTATTTAATTTCAGTAATTCTATTCAAAATGTGAAACTTGTATATTATATTCATTCATTACACACAGACTGATATATTTCAAATGTTTATTTCTTTTATGGATGATTATAACTGACAACTAAAGAAAACCCCAAATTCAGTATCTCAGAAAATTAGAATAGTATTAAGACCAATAAAAAAGGATTTTTTTTTTTTAGAAATGCTGGCCTACTGAAAAGTATGAACATAAAAAGTATGAACATAAAAAGTATGAGCAAGTCCTGTTGGAAAATGAAATCTGCATCTCTATAAAATTGGTCAGCAGCAGGAAGCATGAAGTCTCTAAAACTTCCTGGTAGACGCTGTGTTGACTTTGGACCTCAGAAAACACAGTGGACCAACACCAGCAGATGACATGGCACCCCAATCAGTGTGGAAACTTGACACTGGACCTCAAGCAACATGGATTATGTGCCTCTCTCCTCT
Organism: Garcialebias charrua; assembly: GCA_038048925.1. Classification (NCBI taxonomy): domain Eukaryota; kingdom Metazoa; phylum Chordata; class Actinopteri; order Cyprinodontiformes; family Rivulidae; genus Garcialebias; species Garcialebias charrua. The sequence goes on from JBBPBX010013453.1 coordinate 40,776, forward strand.
ATTCCTCCAGACTCCGGGACCTTGATTTCCAAAGGAAATGCAAAATGTACTTTCATCAGAGAACATATAACTTTGGACCAATCAGAAGCAGTCGCAGGTGAAACACTTCTGACACTGTCTCTTGTTCAAGAGTGGCTTAACACAAAGAATGAGACAGATGAAACCCTGTCTTGCCTACGTCTGTGCGTGGTGGTTCTTGAGACTGACTGCAGCAGCAGTCCACTCTTTATGAATTGCCCCCACATTTTGGAATGGGTTTTATTTCACTATCTTCTCCAAGGTGCAATTATCCCTATTGCTTGTACACTTTTCCTACATCATTTCCTCCCCTTCGTCTCATTATTAATGTGCTTGGACACAGAGCTCTGTGAACAGCCAGCCTCTTTAGCAATGACCTTTTGTGTCTTGTCCTCCTTTTGCAAGGTGTCATTGGTTGTCTTTTGGACAACTGTCAAGTCAGCAGTCTTCTCCATGATTGTGTAGCCTACAGAACTAGACTGAGACCATTTAAAGGCCTTTGTAGGTGTTTTGAGTTAATTAACTGATTAGACTGGCACCAGGTGTCAAGTCAACTTTATTTGTAGAGCACATTTAAAACAGAAACTGTTATCAAAGTGCTTAACAACAACAATGGGAGTAAAATGAATTAAAAAAAATACCAAACGCTAATGATTATAGTGAAGATGTCTTCAATATTGAACCTTTTCACAATATTCTAATTTTCTAAGATACTGAATTTGAGGTTTTCATTAGTTGTCAGTAAAAATCAACATTAAAATAAACATTTGAAAGACATCAGTCTGTGTGTAATGAATAAATATAATACTGTACTATACAAGTTTCACTTTTTTAATGAAATAAATCAATGTTTTCACGATATCCTAATTTTATGACCAGCACCTGTATATAGCAATAAAAAATGTGGAAACTGTCTTGGGTGTATTTGAACCGGTTTTTTTTTTTTATCAAGGTCAATATTCCATTTATTAACATGGAGGAGGCGGGACTTTAGCCTTGTACTAACTGAAATTAATAAGAGTGTGAATTGTAAACAGTGTAGAAAAAGATTAGCTACAACTGTTTTTGAAAAATGATTAACAAAGCCAAAAGTAGTTTCTCTCTCTGCATGTTGGCAGAGTATTTCATTAATGTGAATGTTCTCGCCATCTACTGGCCCGGCATGGAAATGCCGTGAATTTTTCACAGCGTTTAGGGCAAATTTGAAGCCATGATTTTTTTTCAGTAATCTTTGATTTGTAAAAATAAAAATAATAAAAAGGCATAAAGAACACTCAAACCGGGATAACCAAATTGCAGAAGTAAAAAAAAAAAAAAATCAGGATTTATGTAATGTGCATCTTAACCGTTTTATTACTTTTATTATGCATTCTTTCATTTAAAGAATGTATGTTTGACCTGTTTTACAGATTTGATAGAAATACAATTGAACACATTCTAAGCGAATAAATAAATACAAATACATTTATTTATTCCAAGTGAATAAATAAATAAATGGGACTTCTTAAAAGTTGATAATTTTTCTTTAATGACTATGATACTTTAGGTCCAAGTCCTGTACTGGTATAGGTCTTTGGAACAAGATCATTATATTTCGGTATAATATGACAATACAAATTAAACGAATGCGAAAAAGTTTACATTATTTGTTCAATAAACTATGACTAGAATTGGCTATGGGCTAGGACCAAATGTATCATTTGTGTCCCCACACTTTGAGTTTGGCACTTCTGATTTTAATCAGACTTAGAACAGCAAGCAGACAGACCAAACCAAGTTTAGATTTAGAAACGATGGGTAAAAACGAAAGGGTTTCCCCCATTTACAAACATGATGTAGATCTTTAAATACCTGTATAGTACTCAATTTTCCATTGGACATTTGTGTAAAACTTGTCCAGTGTTGACTCACGTATTATGAAAGCAGTAAATGTGCTCAAGGATTTTATTTTCCTACGTCTGTAGCCAGGTTTCCCAAAGACTAGTTCACTCTTCCTTCCATACAATTTTATTCACAGAAAAGCCAAAAATAATACAAGACACAGGCGTGAAATGAACTTGGGACCAAGTCTTACCTACAGACAAGCAAGATCAGCCATCATGTCAAATGTTTATTCCTTTAAAATGTTTATTACTGATTAAATTCATGTAGGGAAAACTAAATAGCACATTTGTTTTTGTTTTCTTCTCCAGTGTACAGCAAACCACAGCTGACGAGTGCGTTTAAACCATAGCACACCAGGCATGTGTAACACGCAGTTCGGTGTGTCATTATGTGTGTATGTTTTTATATTGAATATAAACACACACATCTATATATTTATATGTATATAAAATGAAAATAAATGTGAGATTTCATTTGATTTCTAGGCCTCTTGACATGCATCAGGATCCCAAACCATCAGCCAAAGCCTGCCCAGATACAAGGGTTTCCAACAGACCTCCATCCATCTCCACGTACGACTCTCCCAAATCTAAATAAAGGGGTCACTTATAGACAGTGTGCTGCTTCAGCCTCCAGGACTAACCCTGCGCCGAGGCGACAGCAGCTCAGGTCCGAACACACGGGGATCCAGTGCTGCAGTTCGTTCCCATTTGTTCTCGCATTAACAGTCCCACAGCCTCACTGTGGACATCAAAAATACATTAACACTTCAGTTTGAGGGAGGGAGGGGGTGTGTGTGTGTGTGATAGAAACATGACAAATACATGACGCAAGACTTAAAACATTAGTCAGCTGTTAGGGATAATTCTGCAAGATGACAGTTCTGACCTGAAACACACCAAGTCAAACAAAGTTACATGCTGAAGCTAAAGCCGTCTCCTCTGGCCTGGAGGTCACAACGATGACGTCAGACACACGTTTCTAGAGTCTGAGCTCTTTGCTTGCAGAGGGTGAGTCCATCGCTGCGAGAGGTGCTGAGGGAAGAGAAGACAGCGGGGTGAGGGAGCACTTCCTGAGGTCTCAGTAGGGTCTCATCAGACACTGATGCACCCTACGTATTGGCCGGCCACTGGCCACTATGGCAACAGTCCAGTGAGGGGCTCAAATAGTGATTTCATATTGGCAGTATCAGTTTGTGGAAGAAAAAGGTTTCAAAGCAAAGAATACGACGACGGAGATGAAGAGTGCAGTCAGAGCTTCAGGAGTGGTCCGACTGCTCCGCCACACTGAGAACAAACCATTACTGGCTCAGCACTACGAGGTGGGGTGGAGCTTGGCAAAAAACACAAAAAAATACACAAAAATCACAAGTTGTGTCCATTGGATTTGTTGCTAAATGTTTTCTATGAATCACTGTGACTTTCTTCCCCAACAAGTCTAAATAAGAACTAGAGGTTCATGATGTGTTGGCCGGAGCCGAGCGAACACAGGAGCTGGAAATGTTTGAACTGCACAGAGGTGCAACACCTTCCATCGATCAGCCACGGTCCAACGGCGAAAAACAAAAACACTTCAACTAATCCAGGGAGGCTGAGTGGTGGTCCCCCTCAGGTGCAGCGACTCGGAGCGTCTCGTGTGCAGTAAACGGGAGATGAGACACTGATGGAAGAAGACGGGGGACGATGCTGATATAAATGTGAGCGTCGTGGCGATCGGTCGTCTGCTCGCAGACCCTTCGACGAAGGACGACCCCAGGTTAGCCGGGCTCATTTGCTCAACTCCAAATAAAACTTGATCTGACATCTAATAAAAATCTGTACATCTGTTCAAAGTCTTCATGATTAGTTTGTCCAAAGGGGACAATTTTCCATTTATCTTTTCTTTTTTTTATCTTTCATGGTATACTTTTTAAATCTTTATCTGCTCTTTAATTTAAATGCTCTGAGTCCCACCGTGCGGTGTGTATGCGTGTGTGAAGACGCCTCCGGGCCGTGTGGGCAGGAGTTTGCTAGCAGCACTTTTTCTTTCGTTTACTGTTCCGGGTAAGTTTGACCACGTCGTTCTGTTGCTGCTGCTGCTGCTTGGCGAGCACCTCCTTCTTGGCTTTCAACACGAGCTCTGTGATGCAGTTGAACATCTGCAGGAGGAACCACACAACGTTGGACAGGATCAGCTTCCATTGCATTAAAAACAAACTGTCCTGTGAATAAATCTGACCAGTGCATACCTGCAAACTCAGAAGGGATGAAAAAGGTGACAAACGTTGCGCTGAATTTAGGAGGGGCTTTTTTTTTTACAGTTTTCTGATTCAGTGATAGATTCATATCAGCATCACTGATTTTAACTATTTTACTTTCCAGACAATGTGTTACCTGGGCTCTTTCTCTTCTACAGCATAAGGAAAATTTTGCTCTTTAACGACTTTTGACTTTAGGAAAAAATACATTTATTAACATATCCCAATATAATTAGGACATACCGGTACACAAAAAAGATGGCAAGTCAAAAAATACTAATAAAAAGAGGCGTTCAAAACAGAGCAGAGACACTGACATTATGTTTTCTCACTTTGAAACAGAACAAATGGTTTAATGAAGAGACTTACTGCTGATGTTGTTAGTTTACGACTCGGTCACGTTTACGTTTATCTCTGTGGTTCTCCCGTGTCGTCACTTTTCAAAGCTGCATGTCGCGCAGTTTTTTTTTTATTTTTATGAAGCGTCAAGCTCCCACACCTTAGGACTTGGTCGAACAATTTTCTCTACGTCTGTCATTTGTAAAATTGTCCATTTCCTTTGAAAACACCGCCTCTAATCTGCTTTCGCCTCCCCACTCACCCTGTTAAACTCGCGTTGGAGTTTTTTTTTTTTTTTACTTTACCGGAATTCAGTTCAAAGATTTCGCTGTCGTCCCCGCCCACCATCGTCTGTCTTGAGACTGTGATTGGCTAAATCTCGCGCTCCAACAAAGATGTTTTATTGTCGACAAGATGCCTTACTGTGTCTTGAAATCCAGTCAGTGGGAAATGATGCATTCTAACTGTCACGGGTCTGACCCCCCCCCCCCCCCCGAAAACAAAAACTCATCGGATCTACACGAATCACGTAAATGATATATTTTGCTTTGAAAACGGCGATTTTCGCCGAAAGGTGACTAGTTTGCAGGTATGCCAGTGTTTGGACCTTTCTCTCCCACAGGCTGATGATAACAGAACAGCAATAAAGAAAAAATTATTAAGTATAAATATTTGATTAAAGCAGAAACTTCAAATCACACCACCAGGTTTCTTCTTCATTTTAGTTTGAAGTTCAACACTTTTCCAGACTCTAATATTGTTACTTCTTGTTGATGTATTAAAGTTGGATGCCAAAACATTCTGCAAACATTCATTAAAACACGTCCTCGATCATTTGGTAAAACTGTGCTTCTATTTAGTCAAGTGGAAAACTTATCTGATTCAGGTGATTTAACAGCTATAAATACAGTAGCCCCTCGTTTATCGCGGGTGTTAAGGACCACGCCCACCCACAATAAGTGAAAAACTGCCAAGTAGGGATAGTTGTCCAAGTTCAAGTTCAGTAAACTTTGTCATGACATGTTCCAGGTGGTTATCACACTCCTATTACTCCCAATCTCTCTCCTTAAATAAACAATTTAAATTGAAATATTGTAAATAAGTATTTGAACACCCTGCGACTTTGCAAGTTCTCCCACTTTGAAATCATGGAGGGGTCTGAAATTTTCATCTTAGGTGCATGTCCACTGTAATCTAAAAAAATAAATAAATATGTAAATCACAATGTATGATTTTTGATTACCGTATCTTCCGTCGTACACGTCGCACCACCGTATTAGTCGCATCAGTCCAATTATGTCCAATAACGTGGAAAAATCCATAAACATGTCGCACCGCCGTATAAGTCGCATCTATTATGCGTCACCGCTGACACGTCGCATATGTTAAGCTAGATTCATACTTGACGCGTCGCGCAGCGCGCGAGGGTGCGCGTTCCAAAAGTGACGCAATTTCACAGTCCCCGCCCCTGCGCGTTGGCCCCGCGCGTGGGATTAGCGCGTGTCGTGCACCTCTGAATTTTTGAAACTCCGCAAGCCTATGCGCGCGCGGTGGGCGCTACGATTTGATTGACAGGTCCACACCCGACAGCCTTCACCCTCTTCACGCCGGAGCCTGCAGCTGTTTGCGCCGCTGTGGTCGTGGAGACGGAGTCGCGACGCATGGAGGAATGTTTTGTGACACAAAATGTATTAAATTCTCCTTCGTTCCTGATCTGGAGTCGGACTTTTCTTTTGTTTTTTCGCCAAAAGTCACGTGATCGCTTTCTCCTCCGCTGACTCCATGCATTAAAACCGCAAATAAAGACAACAGTTCAGCACGCGAGCGGAAAGCTATTTGTTTTTGTTGTGTGACGTCAAACAGTTCTTCTTCTACGGTAGATTTCTTCTTCTACACCTTTCTTGCAACATATGCACAGGTTTTAGAGGGTACTACCTCCTGCTGGTCCGTAAAAGAACAGCACTTTGCCATGCGCCGCCGTGGGACAACTATAAACACAGAGGCGACACTGTAAACGCATTTCGCCGCACGGCACAGTACACGCGCAGCGCGCGCGCGCGCGCGCTCCAGCCTGCGGACCAAAGCGCGAGTCTAACTCAGCCTTTACGCGTCACCGCTGACAACCCGGAAATGGATTGGCTGCCAAATAGCCACAGGAGCGTGCACGGAAGGACTTAACATCCATCCATCCATTGTCTTCCGCTTATCCGGGGTCGGGTCGCTGGGGTAGCAGCCTAAGTAATGAGGCCCAGACTTCCCTCTCCCCAGCCACTTGGAGCAGCTCCTCTGGGGGAATCCCAAGGCGTTCCCAGGCCAGCCGAGAAACATAGTCCCTCCAGCGTGTCCTGGGTCTTCCTCTGGGTCTCCTCCCGGTGGGACATGCCCGGAACACCTCACCAGGGAGGCGTCCAGGAGGCATCCTAACCAGATGCCCGAGCCACCTCAACTGGCTCCTCTCGATGTGGAGAAGCAGCGGCTCTACTCCGAGTCCCTCCCGGATGACTGAGCTTCTCACCCTATCTCTAAGGGAGAGTCCAGACACCCTGCGGAGAAAACTCATTTCAGCCGCTTGTATCCGAGATCTCGTTCTTTCGGTCACAACCCAAAGCTCATGACCATAGATGAGGGTGGGAACGTAGATCGATCGGTAAATTGAGAGCTTTGCCTTTTGACTCAGCTCTCTCTTCACCACGACAGACCGGTACAGCGCCCGCTTCACTGCGGATGCTGCACCTATCCGCCTATCGATCTCACGCTCCAGTTTTCCCTCATTCGTGAACAAGACCCCGAGATACTTAAACTCCTCCACTTGGGGCAGGACCTCCTCCCCGACCTGGAGAGGGCATGCTACCCTTTTCCGGCTCAAGACCATGGCCTCGGATTTGGAGGAACTGATCCTCATCCCGGCCGCATCACACTCGGCTGCAAACCGCTCCAGTGAAAGCTGTAGATCACGATCTGATGAAGCCAACAGGACCACATCATCTGCAAAAAACAGAGAAGCGATTCTAAGGCCACCAAAACGGATCCTCTCAACACCTTGGCTGCGCCTAGAAATTCTGTCCATAAAAGTTATGAACAGAATCGGTGACAAAGGGCAACCTTGGCGGAGTCCAACTCTCACTGGAAACGAGCCTGACTTACTGCCGGCAATGCGGACCAAGCTCTGACACCGGTCGTACAGGGACCTAACAGCCCATATCAAAGGGCCTGGTACCCCATACTCCCGGAGTACCCCCCACAGAACCCCCCGAGGGACGCGGTCGAATGCCTTCTCCAAGTCCACAAAGCACATGTAAACTGGTTGGGCAAACTCCCACGCACCCTCCAGGACCCTGCTGAGGGTGTAGAGCTGGTCCAGTGTTCCACGACCAGGATGAAAACCACACTGCTACTCCTGAATCCGACGGACCCTCCTCTCCAGAACCCCTGAATAGACCTTACCAGGGAGGAGTGTGATTCCCCTATAGTTGGAACACACCCTACGCCGTAGGGCTGGGCCATATCATATCGTTACCGGTAATACCGGTATAAAAAGCTTGCCCGGGCAAAAAACTTATATCATGATATGCTAATTTCATGATGTAATACGTCAGGGCGCCCCGCCCCTTAACACCCGAGCACTTTACTGCGCACCTCCCCTCCACCAGTCTACTGGTGTAAAACGCTAATTAGTTACTGCTAAAATGTTAAAAACAACGCGCGCGCGTCTCAACTTCTCTCCCCCCTGCTCTGCAGCCGGCACAGACAGCTGTCCCCTCCTCCCCCGCCCCGCTCCGAGCAGCTCGGAGCAGCTCGGTGCTGCGTGTCTCGCTGCGTGTCCCCGCTGTAAACTGTGTTACAAACACGCGCGGCTCCACATCACTCCATCAGAGACAGTTCAGTTAAAAAAATGAATCAGAGGAAGCATATGACAACAGATGAAGCTGAAACATGAAGGTCAGCTGATCAACTTGTAGAAGTTACAGCTCATTTAAAGGAGCTGTATGTAACATTTTTTATAAACATATTTCTTCACTCTGCCACATCTCCTGACAGACTGATGTTAGCCAGGTAATCTCTGAAAAAAAAAAAACTTTAAAAATGATCTGTTATTTAGATTGAAAAAGTCTGCACAAAATATAGATTAAAAAACCACCACAAAAACTAAAGTGCAGGTGTAGTTTTACTTGGAGACTAAATACTTTACTAAATAAAGTAATTTCAGTAAAATTACCCCTTGTTGTTTTTTAAAATTTTATATAATACTGCAAAGCAACATGTTAAGTTAATTTTGTCAAATAAATACATTTGATTTTTTTGGGGGGTTATATCACGAAATTTATCGTTATCGTGATAATACTCTGAAATATCACGATATAATTTTTGAGCCATATCGCCCACCCCTACCCTACGGTCCCCACTTTTTGAATAAGGGAACCACCACCCCAGTCTGCCAATCCATGGGAACTGCCTCCGATGTCCACACGATATTGCAGAGTCGCGTAAGCCAACACAACCCCACAACATCCAGAGCCCTAAGGAACTCCGGGCGAATCTCATCCACCCCTGGAGCCCTGCCACCGCAGAGCTTTTTAACCACCTCGGTGACCTCAGCACCAGAGATTGGAGAGCCCGACCCAAAGTCCCCAGGCTCCGCTTCCTCAGTGGAAGACGTGCCAGTAGGATTGAGGAGGTCTTCGAAGTATTCCGCCCACCGACTCACAACATCCCGAGTTGAGGTCAATAGCACGCCACCCCCACTATAAATGGTGTTGGTCGCGTACCGCTTCCCCCCCTGAGACGCCGGATGGTGGACCAGAATCGCCTCGAAGCTGTACGGAAGTCATTCTCCATGGCCTCTCCGAACTCCTCCCACGCTTGAGTTTTTGCCTCAGCAACCACCCGAGCCGCATGCCGCTTGGACTGCCGGTACCTATCGGCTGCTTCCGGGGTCCCACAGGCCAAAAAGGCACAATAGGACTCCTTCAGCCTGACAGCATCCTTCACCGCCGGTGTCCACCACCGGGTTCAAGGGTTGCCACTACGACAGGCACCAACAACCTTGCGGCCACAGCTCCGATAAGCTGTCTCGACAATAGAGGCGCGGAACATGGCCCACTCGGACTCAATGTCCCCCGACTCCCTCGGAACGTGTTCAAAGCTCTCCCGGAGGCGAAAGTTAAAGGGATTGTGACATGATTTTTTTATTATTCATAAAATTGCTCAAAATATATATATTTTATCATTTAAATATGTTTGTTTTTGCAAACAAAATGATAAATCACTTTAATTTTGCTTTAAAAGTGATTTTGAACTTCAAGCCGTGTTTAATCATGGGAAATCCCATTACACGCGAACGCACCATCTGTGATGTCACACCGGGCAGAGCTCTGGGCTTGTCACAGTGCGCAGGTATGAGCAGCTCGACATGAAGGAAGTCTGATACAGCATCAGACCTAAATTAGATCCTGTTGTTTCTTGTTCCATCACCCAAACTATTTTCTGCTTCCCAAAATGAAGACAAATAGCTCAAATCTTCACATAGATTGCTAAATTCGTCCAGTTTTAAATTGTCCGCTATTAAAGACACCACAGCCCTCTGCCCAGTGTGACATCACATATGGTGCGTTCGAGTGTAATCGGATTTCCCATGATTAAACACGGCTTGAAGTTCAAAATCACTTTTAAAGCAAAATTAAAGTGATTTATCATTTTGTTTGCAAAAACAAACATATTTAAATGATAAAATATATATATTTTGAGCAATTTTATGAATAGTAAAAAAATCATGTCACAATCCCTTTAAAGCTCCGTCTTACGGGAGACTCTGCCAGACGTTCCCAGCAGACCCTCACAATACGTTTGGGTCTGCCAGGTCTGACCGGCATCCTCCCCCACCATCGGAGCCAACTCACCACCAGGTAGTGGTCAGTTGACAGCTCCGCCCCTCTCTTCACCCGAGTGTCCAAGACATGTAACCGCAGATCAGATGAGACGACAACAAAGTCGATCATCGAACCGCAACCTAAGGTGTCCTGGTGCCAAGAGCACATATGGACACCCTTATGCTTGAACATGGTGTTCGTTATGGATAATCCATGACGAGCACAGAAGTCCAATAACAGAACACCACTTGGGTTCAGATCATGGGGGACGTTCCTCCCAACCACACCCCTCCAGGTCTCACTGTCATTGCCCACGTGAGCGTTGAAGTCTCCCAGTAGAACAAGAGAGTCCCCAGGAGGCGCACTCTCCAATACCCTCTCCAAGGACTCCAAAAAGGGTGGGTAATCTGAGCTGCCGTTTGGCCCATAGGCACAAACAGTCAGAGCCCGTCCCCCCACACGTAGGTGAAAGGAGGCTACCCTCTCGTTCACTGGGGTGAACCCCAACGTACAGGCACCAAGATGGGGGGCAATAAGTATGCCCACTCCTGCTTGGAGCCTCTCACCAAGGGCAACTCCAGAGTGGAAGAGTGTCCAACCCTTCTCAAGGAAACTGGTTCCAGAGCCAGAGCCATGCGTTGAGGTGAGTCCGACTATTTCTAGCCGGAACCTCTCAACCTCACACACTAGCTCAGGCTCCTTCCCCACCAGAGAGGTGACATTCCATGTCCCAATGGCCAGCTTCTGTAGCCGAGGATCAGACCGCCAGGGTCCCCGCCCTCGGCCACCACCTATCTCACATTGCACCTGACCCCTTCGGCCCCTCCCACAGGTGGTGAGCCCATGGGAAGGGGCCCATGTCTCCTCTTCGGGCTGTGCCCGGCCGAGCTCCATGGGTAAAAGCCTGGCCACCAGGCGCTCGCCAACGTGCCCCATCTCCGGGCCTGGCTCCAGAGTGGGGCCCCGGTGACCCGCGCCCCGAGCGAGTCATAATGATGACAGAAACCCCCATTTGTTTATTTATTTTTATTCAAACCCGTTGAATTCTTCATCTTCTGTGTCGCTGGCGAAGAGTTCTGACAACTCCTGAGGTAAGTGATTTAGCGCTGCCTCCTCTTCTTCCCCGGGGCTGTCGCCTCAGCTCTAGCTCTAGCTCCAGCTAAGATCCCAGCCTTTCTGAACCCTGACTGGATCGTTTCTTTGGTGACTGAGGTCCACGCTTTATCGATCCACCAGAGGACCTGCTGGAA
>JBBPBX010013454.1:0-17920 GCA_038048925.1 Garcialebias charrua
GTCTCTGAAATGAGGCACCAGCATTCTTCAGTCCAAAAGGCATACATTTAAACTGATATAATCCAAAAGCTGTTATTACTGCCGTTTTGGCTTTACTTTCTTCAGCCACAGCCATTTGCCAGTAGCCTGATTTCAAATCCAAAGTGCTAAACACTGAAGCTCCATTCATGGATTCCAGCAACTCATGGATTAGAGGCATGGGGTAGGCATCCTGTCTTGTTTTAGCATTTAAGGCCCTATAATCCACACAAAACCTGAACGTCTTATCAGGTTTTGGGACAAGAACCACCGGAGAAGCCCAAGAAGATTGAGAGGGCTCAATGATGCCGTCACGAAGCATTTTTTCAATATGGTCTTTGATTATCTGTCGTTTAAAGGGTGACACCCTGTAGGCTCTTGCTCGAACTGGTAACTCATCTGTGGTGTAAATGTTGTGCACTTCCATAGATGTTTTTCCCAAAGTATCAGTGCACACTGTGGGCCAGGTTTGAAGAAGTTGGGTAATCTCTGGTGGATGATTCAAAACTGTTGTTCTTAAGTCTGCTGAGAAGTCCTCTGTGTTTCTTATGGGCAAAGCCACAATCAGGCTCACGTGTGATGGACCCAGACCCAATGAGGAAGTGCTTGGTGGTGAAGCCATAAAGGGGTAAAATGAATAACCCCGGGGGCCTTTGACTCCATATGTGTTATCACCCAGATTAATAATAGTCGATGTTTTTGTCAAAAAGTCCAACCCTAGAATAATGGGAAATGTGAGGTTGGTGTCTTCCACAATAAAAGTGTCCAAAGCCCACATCATTCCATGCCAACAGTACAGAATAGTTGTTTTTCCCAAAGCACTGTAGGTTTTTCCATTGGCTAGGGCAAACTTTTGGTTGTCAGCTCGTTTTAAATGTTCATCTGCCTGAGCCATTTCCTGCCACAGGCTATGCTTCATCAGTGTGAATGTGCAGGCGGTATCCAGGACAGCGTTACATGTCTTATCTCGGATTTCTATGGGAACATATAAAAGGGAAGGTGTTGTCCTCTGGCCTCGTTGTACTACGGACACCACATCTGCTGGTCTTTTGAAGTTCCCTTTAGGATATTGTTTTCCTGGTGCTTTTCCTTTGGTCTTTTGCTGGTCAACTTTCCCCCAATAGGCCTTAGCTCCTGCACAGTCTCTTTCCACCTGGGACCCAACGGTAACCAGCTGGTCCATCGTGGTGACAGTTCCTCTGAGGCAACCAGCCAGTTTAGGATTGCAGTTGTTTAGGATCCTTCTTACTAGGTCGGCTTCAGAGATATCTGGCTTCCACCTTAAACACAAGGCCCGATAGTCGAAGGCAAAGTCCCTCAAACACTGCTCCGGTAACTGCACCATGTCCCGTAGTTTTTCTTCCACCTCCGCGAGGTAGTCTGGGGGAAGAAATGCAGCATAGAAAGCTTCCTTAAATTCCATCCAGTTCTGGATTCCATTCTTGGCCACACACCACCAGCTGTGAGCAGGTCCTTTCAAGACACCAGTTAAAGCCCCAATTAATTCAGGGTCAGAGAGTGGTCTCACCGACAAGAAAGTTTCACACTGGTCAATGAAGTTCAACACATCAGCCACCTCTCGTGCCCCTGCAAATGAGGGAAAGTCCATGTGGATGGGAGGCTTGGCATAAACTGCTGGTATTCTCCCAGATGTGAGAGGGACAAGTGTGTGAAGCGTAGGTGTCACACTACTGGAGGATGGTATAGCTGGAAACATCTCGGTAGGGACAGTTGCAGGTCGATTGGGATCAGAGCATGAACTTGAACTCGGCTGATAGACATTTTGTAGATAAGTAGCAGGCTGGGTGGAATGAGGTATGTTTGACTTCTGACATGTTGAGGTAAACATTGCTGGTAGCCGTACAGTTGAAGGAGCCATTAAGTGTGTCCTTTGGTCAGCAGACAGATCCAAATTGTGTTCAGCACTAATAAGGGGTCGGGTAGCAGTAGATCGATGTGCGCGCTTCAATTTCTCCACTTCTACCTTCCACTTCTCATCACGTCGCTGTAAACACTGAACTAATTTTCCCTCAAACTCTTGTAAGGTAGTAATCATCAGCTGTTCTAATGCCTCCACATTTTTGTCTATATATGTTCTTATATTTTGCTCTCGATTTAAAGCACTGCTCACTGAGTCCTGAAAATTTCCCTCCAAAGTGTTAACCTTCTCCCCCACTGTTTTCAAATCATCTTTAAGCTTAAAGAGGTCTGCTTGTGAGAAATATGTTAAATCATCATCTTCTTCCTCATCATCACTTTCTTCATCTGAAGCATATAATGAACTAAGTAAAGAAGTTATTTCTCCCACAGGGTTTCTACGGGTTACCCAAGCATCATCTCTTGGACAACTACCTGCTAAATCAGTTTCTAAAGGAGGACATGTTACTCCATCTGCTCCTTGCAGTGAACCCTCTACCTCAGCTTCAGTTAGCTGTGAGGGATTTTCTTCCATTATATCAATAAAGTTATCACTCTTGATGCAAAATGATTTTTTTTTTTTTTTAACAAAACCCCAAACAACAACAACAGTCAAATATGATACCTCAGCTTAATAATACACATTCAAAAAACATTGTTTCCCCATACGGGCCACCACTGTAACAATCTCCCTTTTAAACGTGAGCTTGTACACGCTCAAGAGAGTTCTTTTAACTATTTTTGAATGTAATCAGGAAACTGAGTATAACACTAGACCGTCATAAATAAACATTATAGAAAAAATGAATAAATAAATAAATTTGGACACGTCAACTTCAGGGTGCCGTAGGGCGTGGCTGTATTAATCAAACAAAAATCAGCTGTTCCAATTGTGATTCAAACATAATTAGTTACACAAAAGCACATTTACATTAACATAATAAAGTTTCTGAAAAAGTTCAAGTCCCCATAAACTTCCCCCAGAGAGATCTCTCGTTAATTATAATAAATTGTCCCATGAAAAAAAGTCGGCCGTTAGTCACTCAAAAAATATTCAAAAATGAAAGACTCGTTGGGGCCCATATGATCCTCCAGTCTCTCACAACGACAGGAGGAGGATAAAACAAATGATAAGGAAACGTCTCACCGGGTTTGTGTCTGTCCCAGCTGTTTCCTTCTCGCAACCTGGAGCGCTCTCCTCCAAAATCGCTCCAGGGAATCCGGACCGATCCTTCCCAGGGTGTCACTTTAGTCAATCTGTGAAAGTCTTCTCCTTCCCTCCTGAGTTGGGTCTAACTTCAGCATGAAGCCCAACTACAGATGTCCTGTTGATTCGGGAGCTCCACCGGTCCGTGCGCTGCGACTCTGCACGCGTCTTCACCTGCCACACCCCCCTGCAGCGCTCAAACCCTTGTCCTTTTATCAGCTCCGGTAAAGCTGTGAGTCACGTGACCCAGATAATTTTCCCAGTGGATACTTTTGAGACTGAAACACACAACTACAAGACATTCTTGTATTTATATTAACACAAACATTTTATTTATGTTCCCTTTATTTAGGACCAAGGTAAACCTTTTTTTTTCTCTTCACAAATACAGTCATTTAGTGTGATGTCACAGACTGTTAAAAACATAAAAGAAAATGGTGGGTTATGATTTTTTTTTTTATTGTAGTTCAGAAGCGTTAATAAATTAGTAAAACAATTATTTTCACACACAAATATTAATGAGTGGCAGCCCTGCATTAGTCCAGCTCCAAACTCAGTAACCACCTCAGCTTCAAAAATAAAAGTGTTTTAATCTCACGTCTTTGGTACCGTGGTGTTAAACTCAGGACGTGCCAAGATGTACTGAAGTACACAGATTTAAAATACCGCGACTGTTGCCTTCTACCTTTTATTACTTTGGAAGGAGAGAAAATCCACGATGCGTTCAAAGACATTTAGCGTCAACAGGAAAAATTCCTTCATTTATTTATTCATTTTTAAACCTAGAAATGCTGACAGTTTTCAAACTAACGTCGGGGTCAAAGGTCAGGGACACGACAGTGTGGATGAGCTTACGTCCTCCGGGCCACCACTTGATGGAGCTGACGGTGGGAGAGTTCAGGACGAACTCCTGGGTGGCAGGATCGAACGTGGCGGTGGTCTCCAGACCTCTGAGGTGAGTTCCTGAAGTCAAACAACCGAATCAAAGACCACCAAACACACGGAGAGAACACAGGAACATTATTTACTGCATTAAAACTGTCGTGTGTTACCATATTTACAGCTTCCTAAAAAAACTAAACATTATTACTTATTTACATTATTGGAATTAAACTTAGTATCAATCACCAAGAAATAAATATGAAATGTAAAAACATGACACAGAACAGCACGAGAACGTTTAGCCGATTAGAGTAAAACATTTACACACTTTACATGTGAACTCATTTTACGTCAGAGTACAACTTGAATTTAGATTTCGATGGACACTGAACCCAAAGAGTGAAGTGGTGCATCTTGTAGTGTTTGACAGATCTTAACATGCAAACATCCACTGACAGGGTCATTAATGGCAGCAGTGGAGAAGGACGTTTGAGGCGTCGCAGCTAAAGACTAATAATAAATAAATGGATCAATACAATCGAAGGCTCTAAGAAGAGTTGGAGCAGGAGTTTATCTACAACGTATCTGACAGAGACTGGTGGGTGAGAGGCTATTCTACAAGTCTACACAAGAAACTCAAAGCAGAATTTTTTTTAAAAACGTGGTTAATGTTTAGTTGCTGTGGAGGTTCACAATAATAACAGTAAAATGTAATTCATTCCCAAACACATATGAAACAATCATTTCACATATGTGCATTTAATATGGAGGAGTGGTTAAAGAAGGCGAGTCTGTGATCGAAAGGTCAAAGGTTCGATCCCCTGGACTGACAACATTAAAAATAGGTGGAAAAGGTGAAGCACCCACACCTGCCTCCACCCTCATTTGCTCCACTCTGGGCTCTTGAGCCACCATCTGCCCACCCGGGCACCCTAGATGGCAGCTCTCTGCTCCACTCAGATAGCTATGGTAGCTCAGTGGTCTGTGGTTGTGTCGGGGAGGGCATCCTGTGTTTGTGAGTTATTTTGCTGTGGTGACCCCTGAAGAAGGGAGCAGCTGAAGAAAAAATTGAATTTAATTGGCATTTTTCTGACTGTTGATAGCCTCTGAAGCATCGTGTAACTTTATAGCTGGGCTTAAAATTACGCAGAATTAACATTTTTATGATTATACCTACTGACTCTGAAAATAAAGTCTAGTACTGAATAAAAAAGCAGTCATCCTTTTTGATAATCTTTGTATTTTGTTGTCACAGCCTATTTAGAAGGTTTTATTTTCAGTCAGAGCAATTATTCTACAGACTAATGAAATCAGGTGGGCAAAAAAATCGTTTTAAAAATGATTTCACAAAACGTCTTTACAAATGAATTCAACCCTTAAAACGTAACACTGTGGAGTGAGTCACGTGTTTTGCAGCATAGAGTGTTTTCAGGTTGGTCTTCATGACTTTGGTACATCTGGTCCCTGCAGCTTCTGTCCAATTTTAATAAAATCAACTAATTCAAAGTCAAAGTCAAAGTCAACTTTATTGTCAGATCTGCAATATGTACTGTACAGGACATACACAGGACCGAAATTGCGTTTCTCTCAGTCCCTCGGTGCAACAGTAAACATCTAAACATTGAAACACTGAAACATATAATAATAGACATAAGCATAAAATAGTAAAACTAACACTGTCCTGAGTTTTTGTCCTGAGTAATTATTGTAGGTAGGTAGGTCGGGCTGAATACATATGCACATGACACTTTTTGATTTTATTTTTAAGAATCGTTTTCCACCCCCATTGAAATATTTTAATCTGAATTATTCTGGTCAAATCGTTGATTTTAAATTAAAATTTCAATTAAACTCCAGATTGTTCAGTATCAAAATAGACGGAAAAGCAAAATGAATAAATTCAATTCAAAAATACTTTATTAATCCCAGAGGTAAATTAAATGTTGTAACTCATCATCCTGGTTTCATTAAAGAGTTCTTCTAGATGCTGATGCTGTGGCAGGAAGGATCTCTTGTTCTGGTCTGTATTACAACAGATCTGAAGAAGCCTCTGACTGAAGACACTGTTGTTGTATGACAGTTTGATGAAGAGGATGCTGAGGGTTGTCGATAATGTTCTTCATTTGATGAAGAATCCTTCTTTGTACAATCATCTCCAAAGGTTCTAGAGGAGTCCCCAGAACTGAGCGAGCCTTCAGATGGTGTAGTGGCAGGGCTTCCGACTTGGGACCCGAAGGACGCGGGTTCGCGCCCCGGCCACTACACACCTTGGGGTGTCTATGAGTGCACACCTAATTCTCCAGCTCCCCGGGCGCTTTCTGGCTGCTCACTGCACCACCTGGTGGTGGTTGGGTTAAATGCAGAGACGAATTTCGTCTGTGTATGGGAAACATACACAGATGACAGAAAAGGACATTATTATTATTTATGAGCTTGTTGATGTTCTTAAGTCACTTGCTCTGGTGCTGCTACTCCAGCAGATGATGGCAGAAGAGATACTCTCTACAACAGACTTATAGACCACAAGAAACGAGGTGAGCCGCTTGGCCTTGTGGTGCGGACACAACAATCTCACTCTCAACGTGGAGAAGACAAAGGAGATTGTCGTGGACTTCAGGAAGAGGGATGCACAACATGCCCCTCTGACCATCAACAGCACCGCAGTGGAGAGAGTGGACAGCACCAAGTTCCTGGGAGTGCACGTCTCAAAGGACCTGTCCTGGAGCAGGAACACTGCAGCACTGGCCAAGAAGGCTCACCAGCGCCTCTACTTTCTCCGCAAGCTGAAAAGGGCTGGAGCTTCAACCCCCATCATGTGCACCTTCTACAGGGGTGCCATAGAAAGTGTCCTGACCAGCTGCATCACGGTGTGGTTTGGTGCATGCACTGCATCCTGCCGCAAGAGCCTCCAGCGCATCGTGAGAGCAGCTGAGAAGATCGTCGGCACCTCCTTGCCCTCACTGCAGGACTTACACAGCAAACGCCTCACTCGGAAAGCCCACTGCATGGCAGGTGATCCCACACACCCACTACACAGCTGCTTCAGACTGCTGCCATCAGGGAGGAGACTGAGGAGTCTCCAGGCTCGAACCAGCAGACTGAGAGACAGCTCTGTTCATCAGGCAGTCAGAATGCTAAACACTCTGCCTGCTCTGCCTCCCCTCCCATTTGAACTGCCTTAACACAAAAAACTTTCTCACACATTACCACACAACACAAAGTTTTTAACACTGGACTCTGTGTCATCAAACGGGTTATTCACTAAACTCTCGGTCATGTGCTCATTCAGTTTGCACTACTTCTTATATTTGCACTAATGTTTGTATTACATTACTGCCTATAGTCATACTACTGTTTACATTCACTGTTTACATTTATTAATACTGTTTACATTTATTACTACTGCTTTACATTTATTATTACTGTTTACATTTACACTACTTTTATCTACACTACTGCAGATACATATACAGCATTCTCTGACTAGCCTTATCTAAGGATGCCAAATGTGCCTTATGTGCCTTACTTCATATGCCACTTTGCCTATATACCAACATCAACTACCTCATACATATACATGTACTGTGTACATTAACTCATATGCTGCTGTGCCACTCTTTGCAAATGTCAACGCTAGAAACTTCAGTTTATTTTATAGATATACGTTTTATACTTTTTATACTACTATGCAAAAACTCAGGACAGTATTACACTTTTATTATTTCATTTTATGCTTATGTTCATTGGGTGTTTGGTGTTTTAGGGGTGTTTGGTGTTTCAGTGTTGGTGTAAATTTTCATACTTTTATACTATTATGAAAAAACTCAGGACAGTGTTACACTTTTTTTACTATTTTATGCTTATGTTTATTAAATGTTTTAGTGTTTAGTGTTTAGATGGTTACTGTTGCACCGAGGGACTGAGAGAAACGCAATTTCGGTCCTGTGTATGTCCTGTACATATTGCAGTTCTGACAATAAAGTTGACTTTGACTTTGACTATAGAAGATATGCAGCATCTTGCTGCAAACATTGAAGGACTTCAGCTTCCTCAAGAAGAACAGTCTGCTCTGTCCCTTCTTGTAGACGCTTCACTGTTACACCTCCAGTCCAGTCTGTTGTCCAGGTGAACCCCAAGGTATTTGTACGTCTCCACCACCTCCACTTCTTCTCCCATGATGGAAATAGGGTTGGACCTGTCCCTGTTTCTCCTGAACTCTACAATAATCTCCTTTGTTTTGATCACATTCAAGATGATTGTTTCTACACCATACCACCAGTTCCCTGTACTCAGCTTCTTGTCCATCTCTGATACACCCGACTAGGGGTGCACCGATTTCAATTTTCTGGCCGATCACCGATTACCGATTTTTAGAAAGTCTGACCTGCCGATTCCGATTTTGGCCGATACCAATTTTCAGGTGTTAAAAGGTCAAAATGCACCCTAAATTTTCAGGATTTTCAAACCTTTGCTGAGGCAGATAAAATCGGTAGATAAAATCGGCTTCTCATTTAAAGATCGGCCGATCACCGATCTCCCCAAATTAAGGAAATCGGAGCCAATCGATCGGCCGGCCGATTTATCGGTGCATCCCTACACCCGACCACTGCAGAGTCATCTGAATATTTCTGCACATGACCGGAGTCTGTTTTGTACTTGAAATCTGAGGTGTACAGAGTGAAAAGGAATGGTGAGAGTACAGTCCCCTGTGGTACTCCTGAGCTACTGACCACCTGGTTAGACACACAACCTTTCAGTCTCACAGACTGTGGTCTGTTTGTCAGGTAGTCTTTGATCCAAGTGATTGTTGAGGCCTCCACCTGAGTCTTCTGGAGTTTCTGACAAAGCAAACAGGCTGGATTGTGTTAAATGCACTGGAGAAATCAAAGAACATTACTCTCACAGTGTTGTCTACCTTTTCTAGATGACACTGAGTTTACTGAAGCAGGTGTATGATGGTATCTTCAACTCCAAGTCCATGCTGATAAACAAACTGCAGTGGGTCCTGATATGTGCTTGTTGGTTTAGTCAGGTGGACCAACAGAAGTCTCTCTAGGACCTTCATGATGTGGGATGTCAGGGCAACAGGTCTATAGTTATTGAGGACTGATGGGTGAGTTTTTTTCGGTACTGGAACGAGGCAGGATATTTTCCACAACACTGGAACCTTCTCCTGGGTCAGGCTAAGGTTGAAGAGGTGCAGCAGAACCCCACAGAGCTGCTCTGCACAGACCTTCAGGACTCTGGGACTGACACCATCTGGACCTGCAGCTTTATTCCAGTTCAGTCTCTCCAGCTGCTTCCTCACCTGACTTCTGGAGACGCAGAGTGGGGAGGCAAAGGAGGTATCAGTATTTTCTGATTTGGTTGAAGACCAACATGTAGAAGAAGAAGGGTCCATGACTGAGGTGGTAGATACAATATTTGAGGTGTGACAAGACAGTCTTGGGTCAAAGGAAGGTGGTATATCGGTTTGGATTGTGACAAGAGAGAAAGATGCTGAGCTTGTTCCTGAACTGAACCTATTGAAGAATGTGTTCAGTTCATTGGCTCTGTCCAAGCTTCCATCCTTCTGCTAGACTGCTAACAGTACCATGGTGCTAATGGGACCAAGTTGCTAAGAGAACATCAATGCTAACAGAACCACACCGCTAACAATAGCATGGTGCTAATGGGACCATGTTGCTAAGAGAACATCAATGCTAACAGAACTAGACCACTAACAGTATCATGGTGCTAACAGAGCCACACTGCTAACAGAACCACACTGCTAACAGAACCACACTGCTAACAGAACTTCACTGCTAACAGTACTATGGTGCTAACAGAACCACACTGCTAACAGAACCACACTGCTAACAGTACTATGGTGCTAACAGAACCACACTGCTAACAGAACTTCACTGCTAACAGTACCATGGTGCTAACAGAACCACACTGCTAACAGAACCACACTGCTAACAGAACCACACTGCTAACAGTACCATGGTGCTAACAGAACCACACTGCTAACAGAACCACACTGCTAACAGAACCACACTGCTAACAGAACCACACTGCTAACAGTACCATGGTGCTAACAGTACCATGGTGCTAACAGAACCACACTGCTAACAAAACTTCACTGCTAACAGTACTATGATGCTAACAGAACCACACTGCTAACAGAACTTCACTGCTAACAGTACCATGGTGCTAACAGAACCAAACGGCTAACAGAACCTCACTGCTAACAGAACCACACTGCTAACAGAACTTCACTGCCAACAGTACCACACTGCTAACAGAACTTCACTGCCAACTAGGGGTGTAACGATACACAAAACTCACGAGACGAGACGAGAAAATCACAGATCTCGCGAGAACGAGACGAGATTTTAACATTAGTTCAAGAAAACTTCAAAGATCGGTTTTATGCCGCAAAAAGGCTTTTATTCTGTTTTAACATGTATTACAAACCCAACTGATGTCTTCATTTTACTGATTGAATCTCCTTAGACCTTAGAACGTTCAACTTTGTTAAAAAAAATAGATATTCACGCAGGACTTTCCAAAAATTGAACATAAATATCCGCATCAGCGCTGAATCTGCAGCCGTCACTCACCAGTGTTGCCAGATTGGGCGGTTCACCGCGATTTTCCTTCTGACTTTTGCGGGTAAAGAGTGCTTTGGGTGGGTGGGACTCTATCTGGCAACACCGGTCACACCGGTGTTTACACGCGTGTCTTTACATTCGGGGCAGCGTCGGCAGCGCCGGGACCCTCCATCAATGTAGAGGCGTCTGCGGCACCGGGACCCTCCATCAGTAGTTGGGGCGTCTTCTATAGCAACTTCATCCGGCGAAGCCATGCTGTCCGTGACGCTGACTTGCTAGGGGCTCTGCTAGCGCTAGCATTAGCATCTCGCGAGACAACGTTACCTCTCAACGAGAGATATCGCGGGAGTTTAATATCGCGAGATCTCGTACAACGAGATCTCGTTACATGCCTACTGCCAACAGTACCAAGGTGCTAACAGAACTTCACTGCCAACAGTACCAAGGTGCTAACAGAACCTCACTGCTAACAGAACCACAATGCTAACAGAACCTCACTGCTAACAGAACCACACTGCTAACAGAACCACACTGCTAACAGAACCTCACTGCTAACAGAACCTCACTGCTAACAGAACCTCACTGCTAACAGAACCTCACTGCTAACAGAACCTCACTGCTAACAGAACCTCACTGCTAACAGAACCTCACTGCTAACAGAACCTCACTGCTAACAGAACCTCACTGCT
Organism: Garcialebias charrua; assembly: GCA_038048925.1. NCBI lineage: Eukaryota > Metazoa > Chordata > Actinopteri > Cyprinodontiformes > Rivulidae > Garcialebias > Garcialebias charrua. The sequence continues at coordinate 11,310 of JBBPBX010013454.1, forward strand.
AACAGAACCACACTGCTAACAGAACCACACTGCTAACAGAACCACACTGCTAACAGAACCTCACTGCTAACAGAACCTCACTGCTAACAGAACCTCACTGCTAACATAACCACAATGCTAACAGAACCTCACTGCTAACAGAAGCACACTGCTAAAAGAACCAAGGTGCTAATGGGACCACACTGCTAACAGAGCCACATTGCTAACAGAACCTCACTGCTAACAGAACCCCACTGCTAACAGAACTTCACTGCTAACAGAACCTCACTGCTAACAGTACCATGGTGCTAACAGAACCACATTGCTAACAGAACTTCACTGCTAACAGAACCACACTGCTAACAGAACCACACTGCTAACAGTACTATGGTGCTAACAGAACCACACTGCTAAAACAACCAAGGTGCTAACGGGACCACACTGCTAAAAGAACCAAGGTGCTAACGGGACCACACTGCTAACAGAACCACATTACTAACAGAACCTCACTGCTAACAGAACCACACTGTTACAGAACTTCACTGCTAACAGAACCTCACTGCTAACAGTACCATGGTGCTAACAGAACAACACTGCTAACAGAACCACATTGCTAACAGAACTTCACAGCTAACAGAACCAAACTGCTAACAGAACCTCACTGCTAACAGTACCATGGTGCTAACAGAACCACACTGCTAACAGAACCACATTGCTAACAGAACTTCACTGCTAACAGAACCACATTGCTAACAGAACTTCACTGCTAACAGAACCACATTGCTAACAGAACTTCACTGCTAACAGAACCACACTGCTAACAGAACCACACTGCTAACAGTACTATGGTGCTTACAGAACCACATTGCTGACAGAACCTCACTGCTAACAGAACCACACTGCTAAGTGCTAAGAGAACTTCACTGCTAACAGTACCATGGTGCTAACAGAACCTCACTGCTAACAGAACCACACTGCTAACAGAACCACACTGCTAACAGAACCTCACTGCTAACAGAACCACACTGCTAACAGAACCACTGCTAACAGAACCACTGCTAACAGAACTCACTGCTAACAGAACCACACTGCTAACAGAACCACACTGCTAACAGAACCACACTGCTAACAGAACCACACTGCTAACAGAACCACACTGCTAACAGAACCACACTGCTAACAGAACCACACTGCTAACAGAACCACACTGCTAACAGAACCACACTGCTAACAGAACCACACTGCTAACAGAACCACACTGCTAACAGAACCACACTGCTAACAGAACCACACTGCTAACAGAACCACACTGCTAACAGAACCACACTGCTAACAGAACCACACTGCTAACAGAACCACACTGCTAACAGAACCACACTGCTAACAGAACCACACTGCTAACAGAACCACACTGCTAACAGAACCACACTGCTAACAGAACCAAACTGCTAACAGAACCACACTGCTAACAGAACCACACTGCTAACAGAACTGCTAACAGAACCACACTGCTAACAGAACCACACTGCTAACAGAACCACACTGCTAACAGAACCACACTGCTAACAGAACCACACTGCTAACAGAACCACACTGCTAACAGAACCACACTGCTAACAGAACCACACTGCTAACAGAACCACACTGCTAACAGAACCACACTGCTAACAGAACCACACTGCTAACAGAACCACACTGCTAACAGAACCACACTGCTAACAGAACCACACTGCTAACAGAACCACACTGCTAACAGGACCACACTGCTAACAGGACCAAATTGCTAACAGAACCACACTGTTAACAGAACCACACTGCTAAAAGTACCATGCTGCTAACAGTACCACACTGCTAACAGGACCACATTGCTAACAGAACCACACTGCTAACAGGACCACACTGCTAAAAGTACCATGCTGCTAACAGGACCACACTGCTAACAGAACCACACTGCTGTGTGTGAAAATATTTTTGCTTCTTACTTCTAATAGAAAAATTCAAAGTTCCACGTTTATAAACTGTAGTGAGGTCTTCAGGTCAAGACTTGGAGTTCTACTAACATCTTGCTGATAAGTGGCGCTCTTTCAAGGACAATAATGTTCATATTTTGGACAGAGAAGAAAATACGCTAACAACCCTCAAGAGGGAGGGGAGGGAGCGTGAAAATGAAGCAACATGTTAACAGTTTAAACTCCACAGTTTTTAGTTTGAATTGAGAAAGCTCCTCTTCATAGTATATCGCCTTCAAAAGTCCAAAAGTCCAATTGATTTTGATGACTGACCTTCACCCAGATTGTTGGAGCTAAAATATTTTGGGTCAGAAAGCTGACTGTGGATGGAAGTGACGAAGAGCAAAGTGCTGCATGTACTGTATTGTTACCCAAAGGCACAAAGATAATTGTTTACATTCACAAGTCAATATGAGCATTACTCTTTGGTTTAATAAACAGCTAATTTAAAAAGGGCATGCTTAGAAGTAATGAAGCATGCTGGTGATCCGAATGGTGGGAAGAAGTGGAAATAATCAAATGAAAAAACAAGTTTAGATTAGCATGGAGGTATCTTACCTGTTGTAGAGACACCAGCACATCGGAAGCAAAAACACAAAGAAAAAGAAAAAAACATGAATTAGAAATAATATATCAACAAGTTAGATTCAGAAGTTATACATTCAGTAGTAAAGTTTTCAACAAACACTAAATGTAAAGTGCAGTTGCATGAAAACAATAAAAATATACTGTATACCGGTATTAAAATCCCAGTTCAGTCATGTAAAGTACACCTTTCTGTGTCTTGTTTAAATTTTGAATGATTCGTATGAGCTGAAGAGCTCTGCAGAGGGCTGGTTTTGTTTGTTGTGTTCACCAAAATCCTGTTTTTTGTCCTCCATCGCAGAGCGAAAAACTGTATTTACCTCCATTAGTCAGTCCGTCTGTCCATTTGTGCATGTGCATGATAACTTACAACAAAAGAGAGGAACCAGTTTTTGTTTTGGTGTATGGCTGCATCTAGGCGTAAGAGTTTCCTTCCAAAAATTGGGTTGGCACATCAAAATCCAAGATGGCCACCACCAAATATGTACAGTATACATGTACCTTACAAAATAATCTGTCTGCTTTGATCTCTTTAAGGGATTTTAAACATTTCATAATGTCAACAGAAAAATCAAAGCAAACATGTCTTTGTTTTTACCAGGCCGGGCCATAATAATGTGCTTAATGTGCGGGCTGGGTCGGTGTCAGGCTTTTGATTGCGTCAGCAGACGCGCATAGTCAGTGAGCCAATTATATGACAACATGGCTTGCCATACCATCACTAGCCGCATGCAGCCATTTGATCGTGCGCTGACTGGTTGGCTGAAAGAGGTAAAAGGTTCAGTTAAGCTTCAGATGGACTACTGCCAGAGATCCATCTGCCCAAATGGACGTTCATTCAGCCGCTGCGCTCAGCGGACGCGCGCGTCCCAACGACCCAAACAGGCGAGATCACAAAATATCCGACATGTCAGAACAGGGATCAATGCAGGCAGAAGCAGGGGATGCATTTAATGCTTTGAGGACTCCTCAGCTCTGATCTTCTGCCCCCTTTACTCAGCAGCGAACGTCCACCAACCGTTAATAATAGTCGGTGGTATAAGCAGTCAAAGCTTAATTAAAAATGTTGAGGAGTTTTCGGGTTCGGACCTGTAAAAAACTCGTCAGGTGGGGTTCGGAAATTACCGTATGGCTACGGGCTGGGGCCGGGTCAGGTCCGATTTTTTTGGACCCGAGTGCAACTCTACTGTACTTTAGGGATGTGCAATATAAACGGTACACAGTAGAAAATATAGAAATTTAGCCTATGATAGAGATCTGTCTTATACCGGCTAACCGCAGAAAATCACAGTTGTCAGATTTAATCTTTACTTTTTTTAGTTTAAAACTGTGCATAAGTGGTGTTAAAGTCTTTTCTTCGAGTGCTAAGTAGCGAAGCTATAAGCTAACTACAGTACGTCCGACTTGCCGTAGTGTTGCCATTCGGAAGCATGCGCAAAACGCTGTGTTCCGTCAAAAGTGTTTTTTTTGTCGAAAGTTAAAGTACCGGTAAGCGTTGTTCAGCTTTAGAGAAACCTGCTCTCTGATCTGTGAACAGAACGCTGTGTTGTGTGATTTTCCTGCGAGACCCTCTGGTCAAAGCCACCGAGGAAACTGGTCGCCTTGTCAGCTCTCCTTAAAGCTGAAGGAGACGCCCTCTAGAGGGTTGGAGGGTGAAGTGTTTTCAGTGTAAAATGCTGCTCTGTTACTGTTCATTTCTTAAGTGACAATATTGGAAACTGTTAAGAGTTAACAACGTATTCTTTAGTTTAAAACTTGTGGCTAAAACTACACAAGATATATTTTGCACTGTTTTGCACTACAAGAAAGAAGCCTAATGCTTGAGTTGTTAATTATTTAAAAACTCTCTGGACCTAGAAGTGAAATTTTCTTAATAATTATTTTGTGGTATAGCAGTTTTCAAAATAAATTATGGCAAAAGGACACCCTATGCTTTTTTTTTTCATTCCTATTGCAAGTTTTATACCAAAAACATATTGCGATATATATCATTATCGCCACCCTTCACAATACATATCGTGATATGAATTTTATGCAATATCGCACATTCCTACTGTACTTCCATTTCAGTGTGGCTGCATCAAGGTCACTATCAAAAACTGAGTTGTCACATCAAAATCCAAGATGGCCACCACTGTTTATGTGTGTCAACCAGCCCCCCAATCGTTTAAGGAAACTATGCCTTCTACTATTTTATATTACTTAAAAGTATAGTTCCTCAAATGATTTGGGGCAGTCAAAGATTAAACTTTGAGGCCACCCTCTGGCTCCACCATTGCCCTCGGTGGTGGATAAAATTGCTCCCACCACTCATTAGGACCTGTCCCTCTGCAATGAAAACAAAAACAAACTCCACAGTGTGACTCCTACCCACTTGAATAACCTGCAGCCAAACCATTAAGGTTTACTTACATTTCCTGTTCAAACTGAGTCCAGAAAAACACAAATCTCCAAAAGTACATTCACTCTTCAAATCCCTCGGCAACGGGGAACATTGGCGTTCGGTTTATTTATTTATTGGGTAATTTTTCACAGCTTTTTTGCGAACTTTGTCTTTGTGTCACAATGTACTGCTACCAAAATATATACTACACTATTCTCAACTGAGCTGCATATTTTAATGTATTTTTAGTATGGGTTTTCCCCCAAAGCTGAGGGAGGAGTAGCAAGTTCAAAAATTGGGACAGAATTTTAAAAGCAACTTCCGAACAGTGAAAATGAGTAAGTCAGTATGTAAGCTTTGGCAGATGATAATTATGATTTTCACTGTTGCTGCTCGTCAGCAGCATGATGGCATATTTATTATAAGGACATGATGCATTTAGCTCAAAACAAACGAGTTACTGGTAAGTGTGTGCAAAATAAGATCTGATACTTCTGAGGAACTAAAAATGCTTTTTATTGATTTGATTTGACAAAAAAAACTAAACATTTTGGAAAAACAAGTACCGTATTTTCTTGTGTATAGGTCGCATTGTCCAATTATCACCAATAGATTGGAAAAATCCCTAGATAGGTCGCACCTACGTTTAGCTCTGCTGCAAATGTCTGCCACAGGAGCGCACAGCAAGGCTTTTAAGAAGATTAACACTTAAAAACAATTATTTGTTTGATAAAAATTATAGCAAATATATGTCTGAGCTGAACTTTTCCTTAATAAATGAACGTAATTGTGAAATGAGCTGGATTTAAAAATTTGTTTCGCCGAAAGTGATAACAAGCCATATATAGGTCGCACCGGTGTATAGGTTGCAGGCCTTGAAAAAAACCATTAAAAGGTGCGACCTATACACCGAAAATACGGTATTCTTTGAAATTCTTTGATGGCAGCTCAATAACCAGTCCCATCCTTTGCCCTCTCTCCGTTTACCCCCCCCCCTCCCCCTTCCTGGGGTGGCTTAGCCCCTGTCAGGTGACACGGGGGCTAATGGAGCCTGACGGCAGGTCAGCGACCTCACTTCCTACTCTAATTGGTTCTGGGTGATAAAGCAGTCCCCTGGGACTCAAAAAGACGTTGTGGAGCAGGAAGAAGTGAGGTGTGGTGCAGAGGGGTGCCTTTATGATTTGGGAGGGGGCTCAAAAGGCCTGCTCTGACTCAAGCATTTGGTAATGCGGTAATTAATTTTAACGTTGGACATTCCCCCTTTGTGGCCCTCACTAGAAACAGATGTTGAACTCGAGAGCGCAAAGGGAAGGGGTGGAGGGTGACACAGACCTGCGGAGCAGGACACACAACGTGCGGCGGCAGATAATCTTCTGCAGCGAGTGCGCCGGAGGATCTGAGCACTTCTACCGGTCTCTGGTAGGTGAAGTGCAATTTCACACCTCGCTGCACTGAATGACAGATTCTTGTGCGTTTGAGGGGGGGGCGAGAACAAAAACATCCTCCTGAGCAGCTTCACACAGCCTCACAAAGTAACAGGAAACACAATGGTCTATTCAAGAGATACGCATCCACAATGAAACGTGTTCTGTGGTAACAAAGACACAGCAGTGATTTGGGGGGGGGGGTTAGACAACTAACAGGGGAAAGTGTCT